>JAGFZM010001154.1:304483-321929 GCA_017657215.1 Limnothrissa miodon
TGTGTGTGTGTGTGTGTGTGTGTGTGTGTGCAGTCTCAATTGCCCTTGCATGTCTCCAGCAGGGACAGGAGGAATGGCACGTCTTTTCCCATAAACGTACACAGTCAAGGAGCTGTAAATATTTTAAGATGGTGTTCCTCCACTTTGGGTTTCATGGCGTATTAATGGAGCCGGACCCGATGTGTGCCATGGGGGTTACAGCAAGGATAAACATCTGTTATTATTTAGGAAACATAAAAGTTTTGTAATCTTTGTTTTCCTTTATTTTTCATTATATTTTTCTTTTTGTAAGAAAAAAACTGGCTTAGTGCAAAGCTTATAGTTTTCACCTGAAAATAATAAGAATGAGAATGATGTTCCTAAACATCTGTTTTCAGGCTACAACAATGATGGGATAGAGGGAAAAGCCCTATTGCAGTGACTATATTGAATGTGTATTTTAATCCTAAACCAAACCAAAATCCTCACCAACTGTTATTTAGTTGATGTAGTCATAAGATTTATATATTAACATACTGCATGAATAGTGTTCCTCCATTATGGAGTTTTATGTTTTAAATCATTACCCCCTGTTACACTGAGGTCACTTCTGTGACTGAAACAGCAAAGGGATGGTTGACTTTCTGTGACCTGGAAGAAATTACACACACACACACACGCACGCACGCATGTAGTGAGTGCAGAGGAAGGAGCTGGGATTGTTGTGGATGAGATCTAAGGCCAGTCGGTGACCAGATGTCCACAGTCTAATCTCTGTGCCCAATTACCTTTGGGCATCTGGACACCACACACCACACTAGCACTTTCCCTGCTGTCTTTTCCATTTTGGTAAACCTCTTTCTTGGAGTATATGTGTGGGTGTGTGAGAGTGTGTAGAAGTGCTTTTTATCTAAACCGTCAAGCAATGAAGCAAAAAATAAGGGCATAGGTAGCAAAAAATAGGCCATTATTTTATAACTACTTGATATTACTTTTTTATTATTATTATTATTATTATTATTATTATTATATTATATAGATGGTTTCAATATAATAAAAACAATTAGGGCAGGCTAATTTGTTTATGTTTATCCTCTCTGCCTTAAAATGAAAGTCAAACATTTGGCAAGCATAACCTGATAAACACAAATTGTTTACACTCTACAAGTGGAACTTTATCATGTACAGTTAGGGCAATCAGATTACAGAGAATTTGTTCCACAGAGATTATCAGGCTAATAATTCAATTTCCCTCTTTGATATTATCTAATAATTAACTGAGGATTGGATTGGATATATTTTTTTTGACCACTTCTCCAGCAAACATGCGCTGCTGTGGCGAGATTAAAGGAGACCTAAAAATCTGAGAAAGCCTTGGAGCGGCGGCCATGTCCTGCTTCCTCTCCTTGGGCTGGGAGCTGGAATAAATACTGTAATATGGCAGTCACAGGAGATTAGATCTCTGTGTGATGAGCACCAGAGAGAGAGGGGGCCCATGAAGTAAACTCATCCCAAAGAAAGTTTACAGTGGCCCAGATAGCACAGGTAGCCTGTCACGGCAATCTAAATAAAACCCAGTGCAGGCATGCCTGCTTGTGCTAGCTGAAGTGTCTCATTTGCCCAGAGCACAAACAATTTGAGACACGGGAAGAGGGGGTGGAGTTTGTCCAAATCTCAGTGTGTGGACGACAAGACAAATATGAGCTCCTTGGCCCAAGCTTCCTGAGTCAGGCGTTTGTTGCACTTTCAGCGTCAGAAAGCCTCTGTATGCTCCCTAGTATTTACCTCTGAAAGTGCAACATTTGTGCTTGTTCGCCCCAAGGGGGGTGGGGGGGGGGGGGGGTCAAGTTTGCAAGGTCCATGTCCTGAAAACACACTTTAACTCAACACAAGTCAATGAGCCTGGTCCTCATCTCGAGGTCTTTTTTTCCTGCTGTGATGAATTATCAGAAATGTTTGAGAAAAGAAGTCGCACGCTCCGAGCACATTATTGACCCCGACTGCCCAAAAATCTCCCTCACATGCCTCCCTGAATATGGGACAAGGTCCTTTTGTTTATTCTTAGCCTCTTTGGGGGATTCTTGAACCGCAGGTACCTGTCCTCAGCTTCCCTGGCTCATTCCAGAGCATCAAGCTTTAGAGAAGAACCAAATTAGCAACGTTCAGAGTGCCAGCTCGCAGAAGTGCTTGACAGGGTGCAATCTGCCATGCACGGTGCCATGTGCTACGCGACACATCACACCATTTCCTGTTAATCTCCTTATCTTTTATGATCAATCATTCACAGAATCATTATAAACACTGCATGCAAGTAATTCATCTGTGACACACAGAAGACTTTTGGGAAGTAATTAGAATTCGCCGAAGAATCAGTCAAAAATGAGTCAACGTGTAAACAGTTGCAATCTCACATGTATAACGCATGCAAGCTGTTGTAATTCTACCTGTCAGTTTGGGCCCAGGATAATGATGACAAATGTGTGCGTCACACAAGGTATGAACATTTGTTTAGTAATGCCAACACCTCAGCACACAAAGCATTCCCTCTCCACCCCAAGCCGGTGCGTGGTGAGCCTTCTAGCTTCTAATGGCTGCTACACTTTGGTGGTGGTTAGTGAGGTCCCCCGTCTTGAGTGTTTTAAAAAGTGCTATAGAACAAGCAGTAGTAGTAGATAACAAGGGTGTGTATGCCCAGGTGAATCACACGCAGCGGGGGAGAGCACAGACAACACTAAATCCCCTCATTTGCAAGGAGGTAGCTTAGTGGCAGCTGACACATTGCTGACACAGGCCTATACACACACACACTCACAAAACACACGCAGAGGCTCAGCAGGGGTGTGGTGGAGTTAGGGTGGTGCAGGTCAGGGCATTGCATGACAAGAGTGACAGCGCTTGACCTTGGGCCCCTTGGGGGGTGCACCTTGTCGGCTGTAGGCTTCAAGCAAAGGCGCTCCGTCTCCAGCGGGGTGGAGAAGTAGTCTGTGAGGCTGCAATATGATAAACTGCGTGTGAGATTGCTCTCAACAGATAACGTCCCCGCAGTGGATGTTTGGTATCGTTTGCAGCCGCGAGACACTGAGCGATGGCAGCTCTCTCGAAAGGGGGGCCCTGTACATTTCTCTCTTTCTGTGGGTACTACAGTACATCAAAAAATTTGTCAAACTACTAAGTGGCTGACATGTTTTTGACTGTATTTGGCACATGTTCAAGAGACATGAATGGTGAACATCAGTTGGCACCAACCACGTGAAAGGGCTAATTATATTGCACAAGCGAAAGGAAAACAGTGTTTGAGAGAGAGAGAGAGAGCACGGTGAGTGGTCTGATGTACTGTAGCCCCATCTGAGACAGAGGTGTTATGTGATTTAAGTGCAGTGCTCTGGAGCGGTGCCAGGTACCTGGTTCACTTTAACAAGGCTTCCTCCACATGTAAACTTGGGCCGGGGCGAAGTGTGACCCCCCAACCTTACAGGGTGGAAAACTAAAAACAGATCGAGCTCCAGAGGCTCTCGAGGAGCTCTGACTGACTAAATGCAGTCCTCTTCGCTCTACAGTGCAGTGCTAAGCCTCCGTCACCCTGTAAACATCATCCCAGTTTGGAACCATTAAGTGCAGACACAAAGCAGATGTCTATCTGCACTTCTTCTCATAAAGGAATCGCAGCATGTGCAGTCACCATCAGTTCTTGGATTAGCATTGTTCTATCATCGCCATGATGAGGAAAAAGCCAAATGAAAAACACACTGTTCTTATTCATGACACAGTATCTTAGGCCTGGTGGCATTTGCTTAGCTAAGTAAAGAACAGCCCGGTATCAGCATAACGTGTCTCAAGTTTGTTGGCATATTACATAGACATCTCATGTTGTTGTCATTTTTCCTCCCGCTTGCCATGTTTGCTCAAAGTAATCCCTAACCTTAAAGTGTCAACAGCCTCCATTTGGAGGAGAGAGATAGTCAGCAGCGATGAGCTCACAGTGTTTATCTGGGGGCTAGTCACAGGCCGCATGGCTTCATTTCCTGCTAAACAGTGAAGGCCATTCATACAGAAATTCGCTTTGAAATTAACCATGGCCCTCAATGTTTTGTCCACTGCTTGATGTAAGGCAGACATTCTTATCAGATCAGTGGAATATCTGCAAATATGAACATATCTTTTCATCCTCGCTCCCTGTCACCACGATTCTGTAAATAGCACAATTATTCTTTCATTAAATGGGCGGAAGAAAAAAGAGAAATCCCCCTGAGACTTGTCCAGTTTGACATGTAGACTTTGCCTGGGAGCGAAGCTTAACAGCGGAGTGAATTCTAGACTCAAAATCTTTCCTTGTAATAATATCCGTGTTAGCCCCCTGTTCTCAGTGGCATGTCTGACCAGTCGTCCATGCTGTGATGCCCCAGACTCAGTGACACAAGATCGCAGCTCGAAGGTCAGCCCTGGCCAGTAGCGGAGCGTGACTGGAGATCTAAGTGACACGGCAAATCAGACTTAAAGCTGAGGTCCACTTTTTTTTTCTTTCCACTTTTTTGCAAATATCTGACCCCCTTTGACAGGCTGGGCATAGGCTAACAAAACATTGCAAGGACACTGCAGGGGGATGCCAAAAACAAATGTGCATGTTTGCAATTTTTGTGTGATACAAATTTTTGTTTTTGTTTTCTTTTGTTCTTATTTTTTAGCTGTAGGCAATAAGTGACCACAAACAATAGTAATGAATATCATTGTCTGCCCTGTCAGAAATTGTGCATATCAGTCAGGATGTGTGAGAACTAGCAACAAACAAATCATGCAATGTGAGAGACATACTAGTGGAATGTGCTCTTGCTTTGTGCACAGAGATTTGCCTTCAGTCAAGCCATAAAGGTCAGACGAAATTTTATTATACACAGAGGTGCACATATGCTCCCTCCTCTTTTGTTAGTTATCAGCAGCTTCCTTTAGCATATCCCCAAATAAAAGAAAAAAAAAAAAAGATTCATAACATTCTAAATGACTGGAGACCTGGAGAAAATCATTTAACCTTTCCATGGGTCTATTTTTGAAACCGGACTAAGCTATGTTAACAGGGCCTGGTAACCTTTAATAATAAACCCATTACACAAGTGACTCCTTGTAGCAAGACCACAGGGCCTGCTTTTTTGATCTGGCTGACCCTGTGAACAGAAGTGTTAATTAACCGGTCTTGATTGTCATTTTGAGTTGGTGGCTTTAATTTTAAAGGTTATTCTCATCTGAAAGTATCTACCTCAGATTTATCTGTTAGACTAAAGATAGTGAACCACACAGTTCCAAAACACATTTCTCAGGTTTCTCAGTAGGGAAGAGCACTTAGGGTCATGCCTTCACCTTCTCTGAGGTCTTGAGTTTAGTGTTTTTTGTTCCAAAAAGTGCCCTGTTTGGTCTGTGCCCATCTAGTAAACTTTGCCAACATATTAGCACTGACACGCACCCAGTGGGAGAGTGTCCAAAGAACACACAATTTAAGGGCCATTTTCTGTCAGAGTGGAGTGTATCTGAAGAGACGAGGGAAGAAAGAGAAAAAAAATACAAATGATGGCTCACGCAGGTTCTCAGCAGTTTTTCAACAACATATGGTAACATTAGAGAATGCTGAGAGTGGCTAACTCGTTAGTGACTTCCTTGGTGCTGAGATTGAAAGCAAGTACAAGCAATACTATTATCAATGTATTAGATGGACTCATGTCCATAACCACACAAGACAGAGCAGGTTAAATGAACAAAGAAAAACAATAAAAGGAATTAAATCACATACAGATATTAGCCAATGCAAACTCAGTCTCTTCACTAATTTAATCAAAGAAAGCGGCTTTTGTTTTTCCCTCGGATAGCTCACCTTCACTGAAGTTAGCTCCCATTCCTTTTATCTCCTTGCTTCATTACACTTTTGTTAACTTGAGTTAGAACAATCAGGAACAATGTTGCCTATGGTCGCCCTATTTTAAATTGTGAGGTGCTGTCGATCAGTTTGAGAACGACAGAAGTTTGTGCAACATACACAGACATAAATGCTAACTGATGAGGTCATGAAAGTTGCTGCTGTTCTGATACCTACTGACACAACTTACCAGTCTTAAAGAAAAGCAGAACACTGTAAACTGATTAATTCTGGAATTTTCCTTTAGATGTGGCCCTGAAGGTCAAAACAAAACAACGTAATAGAAAACACAACTGCAAGTCAAAAAACACAACAGCAAATCAAAAAACACTACAGCAAATTAAAAACCACAACAGCAAATCAAAAAACAGTACAACAAATTCAAAACTGCAAATTCAGAATCACAACAGAACATTTTCTAAACGATTCACCGTAGATAACCCCTACAGATACAATCTGACTAGAACTCTCTCCTCTGGGAATTATATAGGATTTGCTTCGCATCAATCATTGTTGGCAACTTGTAACTTCTGCCTTCTTATTTTCTTTAAATGAAATGACCACAGATGAGCAGTGTAGAGTAGGCTAGTTCACAGATCGGCCCGATCACATGGTTTCAGACTCGATCAGAATCGGACTTTACCTCCAGATCAGGACTCTGATATATATATATATATATATATTTTTTTATATTTTTTTTTATATATATATATATATATATATATATCATTATTTTTTTAACACATCTATAGTTATGCGATGGCATGGGGTTAGCCATCTTAACTCCACACAGAAACAGCAACGTGTGCAGCATGACATCACATTGTTGCAGAGATGCTATTGCATACCTGCCAACCTGTGTGCTTTTTGATTTTCCAGAGCAGATTAAACATCAAAACTACGGTGATACAATTTGTCACTTACTGTAGCCTAATACTCGGGCAGAGTATGGGAATAGTAAATTCACCACGAGGAGTAGTGGGATGATGTTTTTTTGTTTGTGTTTGCCTCAGTTAATAATACACATGACGTTAGTGTCTGTGCCTCAGTTAATAATACACATGATGTTAGTGTGTGTGCGCCTCAGTTAATAATACACATGACGTTAGCTGACCATTACATTACAACATTTTTTAAATGTATTATAAGTATCGGATTGGGACAAAATCAAATCACTCGTTGCAAAAAAACCTGATCGGGACATCCCTAGTTCACAGTAGGCTTGAACAATGCCACTTTAAATTGAGAAGAACAGATAATGTACAATGGTGTTTGCCTATGCATATAACTTCCAGCACTGTTTTTAAATACATATCACCAAAGTAGTAACTAGGGACTAGGGAGAGAGTGGTTCAAAGCTGAATGTAATTTTTGAATTACACCCAATAAAATTAAATAAATAAAAATTGAACATAGATTTGTTGCCATAATAATCCTTTGGTCAAGCTCATCTCAATGCAAAATGTTTAAATTATTAATTAATTTTTTAAAAGACACATTTTATCATGTGGATAAATATCTTGTCGCTGTTTTGAGGAGAAAATATAATATTGTTTTTACCGTAACTCCCCAAAGACAGACAAACTAATCAGAACACCTACACAAACGATTAGCTGTCTTCTGTTTGAGGCACTATAGAACGTTCAAATACTACTACAAGCCTACTCTGCAAGAGTTTCACTGAAGTTACGCTGCCGAGACCTTAATATCAGTAATTGATACAAAGATAGCCTACTGTTGACGGTGTAAGGTGTTATGTTATGTTATGCCTGTGTAGGCTAACTGAAGCACCTTTTCCACAAATATTAACCTCAGTTAAATGAAAAGAACATTGGACTATTTTGATGGTTAGCTAATAATGCAAAACTGGGCTAACCTAAGTTAACATTACTTGACACGGAAAACAAGACTGTTTGCAAAACAGGTGCAAATGGCCTCCGACACTCATATTGATGGACAGGTTGCACCACCAGGTTTTATCATCATCATCAGTGCCGTTGCTAGACGATTTTTACGGGGCTTCAGCCAGGGGTAATTTGAGCCAAGCCCGGGTAATTTTTTTTTTGAATGCTTCATTAAGAACTTCACAATTCAATACAGTAACTAAACTAGTTGTTTCGCTTTTTTATTTCGCAATGCTTTGTTTTCTATGCCTCACATCCTGTCAAAACACTGTCTCTGATTAGGCAAAGTCGGGCGGGGCTGGACCACTGAGGGATTCTAGCTCAGTGGTCTGTGGCGGAGGCCAATCGCACCTGTGAACATACGTGCCACACAACAAAGCGCTGACAAAACTTTGAATGACATGGCATGTGGTACACAGTCTAAACAATTTTTCGGGAGAAAGGCAGAGGGTAAGAATTGATGTTTGCAAACTGAACCTACTATATAGCCTGGCTAATAGCCTATGGCATCATGCACAGTTAATAAATTAACTATAGCTAACCGATTAGCTTGCTGTTCTAAGTAAACAGTAGGAATCAAAACGAACTTTTTGAAATGTGAATATCAACCAGCCACTGACAAATAAAGTGGGGAAACTCGCCAGCCATTGAATATATCAGTATTTTTTTTCTGCCTGATAAATCTACCAGCCCGTTTCCAAATCAACCAGCCCCACACTAGTAAGTATTCGGCAGCGTAACTTCAGTGAAACTGTCAGAGTAGGCTACCTGAACTCAATCTGACCGTTCTAGTGCCGCAAAAAGAAGGCAGAAAAACTTAGGTGTTTTGCTTTAGTTTATGTCTTTGGGGATTTACGGTAAAAACAATACTATATTTGCTCCACTAAACAGTGATATTGAGACAAGATATTTATCCACATGGTAAAGCGTGTTAATTAATTAATAATTAAAAATATTTTGGCGCACATTAAAAGAATCCTTGGGCTCAGCCCAGGTTGTCCTTCTACTCTAGCGACGCCCCGGACTGCAGTTTGATAACACCATAAATCATAGAGCAGAGATGAATTACAGGTCTAGAAAGTTCTAAGTCCATACAGGGAATGTTGCGCACGAGTACCTTCCTATTGTCCCTGGGAAATGGTCTACTACTGGTGACACAAAGCACAAGTGCTTGAAATGTCTTTATATGGGTAGACATGAAGTGAAATGTCTTCATGGATGGCAGCTTAACCAAGAGACTTTACAGCACCAAACTTAGCCTAGTGACCCAGTTCATTATTTAATGGATTCCTATTGTCCCATTCCTCTCCAAATATATATGAGCAGATATAACAAGGGGGGTAGGAAGCAGTCCTGCTTGGCCTCCAATCTTCTCTCCCATAATGGATTCATTTCCTATTCCCTCTGGTAGACCAGTGCCATGACATGTTGCCTGGATGTACTCTTTGAGCCGTAAATAGAAGCTCCAAACTGTGTCCTGTATTCTTCGGTTCCTCCTAACTACTCCATTCTTGCTGCATTAAATACCTCAGTCCATTGCTGTGTTGTGCTGCCAAAGTTAATTTCAGCGTAAACATGGCATAACCCATAAAGCAGAGATTGGCACAAAGATATGACACTAGATCACGAGCAAAAAACTGTGGACAGACATGGTAAAAAGAGACAGACACAAGCACAAGGTTACATGGGGATGTGATGTCCTTTGTCTTCCCTCAACAAAGGAAGTGGGAATGGAGGCTGTGCCTTTGTGAATAAATCAAACTGCGTGTTTGACCCAGTAGTGGACATTGTGCCCTAAATATTTCAAAGTCAGCGGTGCGCTCCCCTGTGCTGTACAAAACCTCTCTGTCTCTCTTTCTCTCTGCAAAATGTGCTCCAGTGTGGATAGCAGATCTCTCGCCCCATGATGGTAGAGATGTCCTTTTGTCTGTCTGTCTGTCTTAGATGGGCCTGATGACTGACCACCCCCATTTGCCAAATATGAATGAGGGAAGAAAAGCAATGAGAAATAAAAGGGGTCTTACTCATAGGAGTTTAGGAAAATATGTAAAAAGAAGTTGATGAATTCTGTATGTCCAATCTAAGCTGTTGGAAGCATACTCTGAATACACTATTAGATTACATTAAACTTTATTGTCATTACACATGTATAATATACAGAGTAACAAAATGCAGTTTAGCATCTAATCAGAAGTGCAAAGAGCAGCAAGTGCAACATATACAATATAGAGTGCACTCTAAAAAATAATTCACGTGGTTAGTTCACAAAACCTAAAATAAGCACAATTTGTTACATAAATGCTGCATTTTCTGTAATTACGTCAGTTATTTAGTAAATCATTTAATTTAAGGAGTCTGGCAAAGTTAAGTTATTGGAATTCTAACCTTACTTAACAAATCATCTAATTCAAACAAATATTCAGTTGTCCTCCCAACAACAGCTCTGAATTAAGTTGCCAGAACTTAAGACGTTGAACGTCAAATTAAAAAGCTGCCCAGGACAGGGGACGATCACGCGGGGGGATAACGTGACTGTTGAACAGCGATTCGTGCCCTCTTCACTCTTATTTCTAAAATATTTAATTTTCCCTCGTTTACCCTTCTTCAATCCGCTAAAGTGGTTGAATGGACCCATAACACTCTAGATACAAGGACCGAGATAAAAACATGTTTTTCCCTTCACTGAAGCCATGGAAAAGAAGCGCTTCTCTGTGTTTGCCTTGGATACAACTGCCGTTATCACCACCATCAGCTATACGACAACAAACTAAACAACAGCACAGTAAAACGTTTTTCAGAGGTAAGCTACTTTCATTTTGAATTCACGGAGGACAGGTTGTTGTCAGGTTTTTATGTCTCATGGTTGGTAAATGAGTTACCGGTATCCTTGTTAGCTTATTAACAAATTAGCATGTTAGCTGTATGGGTGGTTAGAGACGGGTCTTGTTAATTGTTAGTTCCACTTTATAACATGAGACTAGGCCTGCATAAAGAGAGTAGCAAACACAAAAAAACATACTGTATACTGTGTAAAAAAAATACTGTGGAAGTTTGAGAGCTTCGAGAAACTGATATATTCCGCCCTCCTCATCAAAGTGTCGTAGTAATAAGCATGGTAGCTCAATGGTAACCGAAGAAGATAAATGCCACACTGTATTTTTCGGCGGTAAATTTGTGGTCACATAAAATTTGTTTCGTTGTTAGCTACATTTTTATGGTTACATAAAATATTTGGTCATTGAAAATAGGATGACATTGCATTGGTCAACTCAAACATTAGAGTTTTTTGTCACTGTAAACAGACAGCTGTGTTCGCTGCATCTGTGTCGCTCACATACCAACCATGACCAATAGCGCAATTTCCATTGTCATGTAGCCATACTTTAAAACAAGCCAAGTCCAGAATGGTTTACTTTTTTTATTCTGCTTTGTTAGGCATCCAATCCATGACCTTTCAGAGTGGAACAAAGAAGCATGAGTTACACCACCACTATGGTCCTTCACATAGGAGCAGGTGAGGTTTTAGAAAATGTTTTTGCTGTTAATAAAGTCTTAGGACCGTTATGGCTGGGAGAGGTTGCGGGAAAAAAAAAAAATTCAGGTCGCATGTGTCACTCATCTACTCCCACTAGCAATGCATGCAACAAGCACTAAGTGTACAAAATTCAGAGTGCATAATGACCATGTGTTGAATATGTAAGGCTCTTTCAAAACTTTCAAATATGTCAGCCCATAAATATTCAAAATAGTGCACTTGTCCTTTAGGTGTGTCTGAAGGTGGATCACAGTGGACGTAGTCTAAACCATATTTCCCAACCTAACCTTCTCTCCCACACTTTCAGTGACTTTCGAATGACAATGCTAACCTCCCAGCTCAGTTACAGCAAGATGAGTACATCACAGGTGAGCTTCTCAATGACTTCTCCAGCACTGCATTTCTATTTACTTCATTTAGGTTCAGCATAAGCTTTTAAAAGCCAACTGATTTTAGGTATAGCATACTTAACAATTTAAGTTGGCACTTAAGAAATAAAGTTTGTTCAACATGCCCAAGTTTTTAAAAGCCAACTGATATTAAGTCTAGCATACTTAAAAAAAAAAAATTAGGTTTGTGGGAAATTACGCCAACTGAAATTAGGTTTAGCCTACTTAAAAATTTAGTCGGCATTGGCAAAAGAATGAGTTGGCAGCACTAAATAATTGCTTTGTTGGGAATACTTAAAGCCTCTATGTGTAGGATCGTATCAGAATTCCCCATCTATCGGCGAAGTGGTATACTGCATACGTTTGAATCAAATGTATTAGCCCTCCCCTTCCCACAATCCTAATTTCTTGCTACGGAGGCCGAACGCTCGCTCGCTCGCTCGCTCTTATCTCAGTTTCTGCTACTCAGTCTCTGAGCGGAAACACGAAAGGCGGAGCTGAATATACGATACTGCTCTCCCCTACAAGAACCCGTACTTTTGAAAATGGCGGCGCAAAATGGATATTTTTCTTTGGTCCCCAGCCATATCTATATATAAATGGAAATTACCAAGTTTACCGGAACACTACAATTTATTCATGGAGGTAATTACCATCATTTTACATTATATTTTTAAAATAAAAAATATATTTTTAATAAAAGACGAAGATAAATAGAAGATAAATCCTACACATAGAGGCTTTAAAAAGAGCGATGCAAATACTTGCCTTAATTTTTTAAGTTACGCCAAGGTGTTATTTTTTAGAGTGTGCAGTATGGACAATAAGTACAGTTAAGAGCAGCAGGAGGTAACCAGTTTAATGGTATGTATAGTGAATTCTCCACATATGTCAGCTTCAGTGTTCTACAGTAATACAGATGGGTAAGTATTGAGCTGTAAAATAAACTGTATTTATAAACAGTATTTATAGTATACACAAGGTGTATAAATAGGTGTATAGAAGAGTTATGTACAGTTTTAAGATATGGTATGAACAATATGGACAATATATACAGGTAATATGTCTATATGCTGTTTATACAGTAGAAAAGGTGTGAATATATGTAAGTGGGCAGGTATACCGACTGCAAGAAAATATATACAGAGTGCAATGAAAGAGTGTACAGGGTTTTTTTTTTTGTTCAACAGAACTTCAAAAGGACCACACTTTTTGCAAATATATTACAAAGGTCTCTTGTCTCTCTCTCTCTCTGATTTCTGTCCCCAAACAATGTGACTCTGTGTGATTTTATAATATTGGACATGGGAATTCTATTATGCAGAACTAAACTGACTACTTAATGTTGTGGTTAAATGTAAGTCATTAAATGTAATACAAATGTAGTTTTGGTGAGAAATCTACATTAAATTGGTGCCTTTGGTGTACAGTAGCAAATCTCAGCGAGTAACAAAGTACTGGTTGGAAAGGTCATCTTTAAATGAGACAGGAAGATTTCTCATTCACCTTCATTATTCTGGAGCCCTGCTGTGGGGAGACTATGTGGCATACACTCTAATGTAAAAAGCTCAAAACCAAGATATGGTTAACTTCCCAAGATACAGGAGGCTATTATCTTTATCAAGTCTTTGCTGTCTTTACTTTAATTAACTTGCCTACAGCCATACAGTTACATCAAAATAAATAATGTTAATGGAAATAAATAAGTGTCAATTACAGTGGCCTTACAGGTCAAAACACTTAAACAAATAGAAAACACAACCGGAAATTAACTGCAAATTCAAAATGCAACCACAAATTCAAAATCACAACGGCAAAACAGAAAGCACAACAGCAAATCACATCAGGAAACCAGAAAAGGGTAGGTGTCGTCTCAAAATGTCTCATCAAATCAAAAATCACAGCGGCAAATCAGGAACGTCTCACTTCTGATTAGAGCACTGAGCTAGAATCCCTGGAGACCATGGAGATAGCGCAGAACAGGTCACCCAGTCACTCTTTCACTAACATTCGATTTTAAGAACAGCTTTTAACAGACAACTAAATCTTTAAAAGTATGTGCATCAAGACCTTGTCATTTGGATATAAGATGCAGTTCTATATATCAACTCAATTTAAAGGGATGCTACACATCTGAAATTTTCTGTTTGCTTTTCGTAGATCCTATTTACAGTAGGTAAGATGTTAGTTTTGCATAATTATAAGCCACTTCCATCGTTTAGTTATAACTTGTTAAACACATGTTTCTCTTTGTAACTCGACATCAAATTTTCTTTTACTTTAAAATGATAGATGTGGTCTGTGAGATTCCTTGGCCATAACTCCTTTAGTTGTTCAAGTTGTGTAAGTGCAAAGTACTAGGTTACAATATATTGTAGGGTATTGACATTTGTGTCAGTGGTGGTTAGTGTGATTGGTAAACAAATAAAAGGTTATAAGTTAGAGCGCTGGTGGATTGTTGCGTAAAAGATGTTGCCTCAACCTTGATGCGCACCATTGTAAATAAACCTGTTACTTATTTTTAAAACTTTTGTCTAACTTGTTCTCCTCTACTACTGATGTAACCTAAACAAATACTATCACTGGAAAATAAAGGTTTAACAATGAATAATATGAATTATGTCAAGCTATTTATCTTATATATAGGCACAGTCACGTAATCCCATTCTGGGCTCCAGCTCACAAACTCTCTTGTCCCCAATTCTGTGATCTTTGGCAGGGCCATAGCTAGCCATTTAAATGCCCTAAGCACAAATGCCTTGTGGTGTCTGTTGAACTGAGATCACTGCATAATCGCACAGACCACAAGAGTGGTGGAGGAGGGGGGCACCAGAGGGAGACCAAAGGAATGAATCAGATTTTTCTCATGCAAAATTGTCCCGTGTTGCTTTTGTATTGCAGTTTCCTGATTAGCTGTTGTGTTTTCTGTTTTGCAGTTGTGATTTTGAATTTGTCATGTTTTTCGATTCATGTGTGTTTTTTAATTTGCAGTGGTGATTTTTATTTTATGCAGTGGTGTTTTTTTTATTTGCATTTGAGTTTTTTTTATTTGTGGTTGTGTTTTCTATTTGTTGTCCATAAGGTCCATTGTCAGTGAATGAACAATGCTATTTTTTTTAACAAATATCTATTATACAAAAGTTGATGAACCTGCAACAAGACCAATTTAGTTAAGTAGCCTTTTTATGATGTGATGTGAGTTTACTTTCCCCTTTCCCAGTTATGGAGGTATAGTTATAGTCTTGGCCAGTGGTTAATCATCATTGGGATACAATTATGAATGTGCACATTTCCTTACCTTCATTCACAGACTGTAGAAGAAATAAGAAAATAAGAAATCAAATGGCTGATGTGATATTGAGATAATATTTTCCATATAAATGTATTTGATTGATACAATCATTTGGTTTATACAATTTCAACAGATTTTGTGATTAATCCTAATTACCTAAATAACTGAAGGAGTTATTTCATTGTGATTATCGTTCGACAGCCCAAATAAATAATATATTGTTTTAAAAAAGTTTGGCTGAGCAGCATGCTGCATAATGTGAAAGTCTTGTCCCTGAGGAAGGCATTTGAGGAGCTTTTTCACAAACACATTTGGAATTTGTGAAATGTTGTTTGATGCTGTCCCTCTTCCCCCCCAACACACACAAGGCCCTCGGGGGTGACGCTCAAGTCAGAAGTCTCTGCCAGATGGTCCGGCACTCCCTCTTAAGAAGGAGCTACCTCTCTCTCACTCTCTCTCTCTCTCTCTCTCTCTTTCCACTGAATCTCTCCTTCTCAAGAACAAACTACTTCTCTCTCTCTCTCTCTTTTTTCTTCCATCAGCATCAACTTTAAAAAAAAAAAAAAAGAAAGACAGACACCTATACTTTTGAGATGGGTCACCTTTTGTTGTTCTTCCCCCCTTGCTGCAGATACTTTTATGCCCGCTGCCACATCCATCAGTTGGCATCCGAACATCGACCACTGCCATGGCTCTGCCATCTGTGTTGGCCTTGCCTACTTTCAGGCTTCTTCTAGCTATGCGCCTTCAAGCTGTTGTTGTTTATCAATGTGCTCTGTTCTCTTCTTTTATTTTTTCCGTTCTCTCTCTTTTTTGTCAGAATTCCAACTTCCTTCCCCTAAGAGGCTGCTCCAACAATAACATTTTTCGTTCGTTGGCTGTCAGGCTAGCAACAAGGGTTGTGTAATGATTGGAGTGTTTAGCTGAGAAGTGTACAGTTGGAATTGTTTGGGTTAGAGGGCCTGCCAGTGATTTCAGCTCCTCTTGTGCTCCTCGTGCACTGCAGGCTCTGATGCGATTATACTGCAATACTCGCAGCAAAAGAGAAACTTGAGGGAGAGGTTTTTGGTACGGATTAAAAGCCACATGAGTATTCTTTTTTTTCCAGTTCTGTTAATTAGCGTCTTGTTTTTTTTTTCTCTCTCTCTCTCTCTCTCTCCCCGCTCAAAGTCTGAATTGGGACATTTCGCTTTGTGTGGCAGAGAGGTTTTGCTTTGAACTTTCTTCAGCAATATTTGACTGTTCAGCATAGCAGACATAGTCTATGGTTGTAGTAGAGACAGTGAAGCAAAAGCATAAATTTAATCATTCCAAAAACCAACATTATCTTTCAGAAACAATATCTTCAGATGGATGGGTTCACCTCAATATTGCAATATTAGGGTGGTAATTTATTGGCAAATTTCATTTCATTTCTTTAATACCTTTTTCTCTCAATATCCATGCAATTCTAATACTTAAAGGTGCTCTAAGCGATGTGACACGTTTTTAGGACTAAAACATGTGTTGTTACATACAGCAAACATCTCCTCACAATCTGCTAGCTGCCTGTCCCCTGAACACACTGTAAAAAAACACGGTCTCTGTAGACAGCCCTGGCTCCACAAACGGCAACAAAACACAGTGGGCAAACCTAGCATAACAAACGAAAACGAAACATAACAGTGTTCCAGCCAATAAACGACAAGGTTCATGAGTCTTTCGGGAGGCATGGGAGGGAGGGGGAGGAGTGAGCTATAACTTATAACGCTTGAACCCTCTCTGGAGCTATCTTCTGTTTTGTTTGATAATACTTCGAACGTCAACAAGAAGTGACGTGAAACAGCATCGCTCAGAGCGCCTTTAACAAGCATACAACAGTGACATGCGGTCAGGCTATAAGATAGGTAGTGCTACCCTGGCCAATCCAGAAAATGATAAAATCCTTCAAAATAAATGAACATAAGTATCTAGTTCTGTATAACTTTATTTACGTTCATACAAGGCAATTGTAAGAAGCAACGATTTTGGGTAGCTGTTTCCATTTTCACTGGGTTTGCACAAAGGTACTGAATCTCTGTATCAAGTTCAATGGAGGAGCAAAGGCACTGACAAACACTGCTGGTGGGCATGTAAGAGCATGAAGGCACTGTTTATAAAGTGTAAGCTAAATAAACCACGAGTTCACAGAGAGGGATACATCATCAAGGTTACCAGCCTATCTTTCAAATGCAACCATGCACAAACAGACCACAAAAGGTACGCTGATTAAATTACATCATGTAAACACCTTGAGGAAACCCGTTATTGTGAGTTTGCTTACTAGCAAAGAGAGATAGTTTATGATGTTATTATTAATAAAGTCATTATTTACGAGAATAAAGTCATTATTAATGAGAATAAAGTCGTTATTTACGAGAATGGTCATTAATTACGAGAATAAAGTCATTAATTTATTCTCATAAATAA
>JAGFZM010001154.1:321939-332586 GCA_017657215.1 Limnothrissa miodon
TTCTCGTAAATAATGACTTTATTCTCATAAATAATGACTTTATTCTCGTTAATAATGACTTAATGCTCGTAAATAATGACTTTATTCTAATTAATAATGACTTTATTCTCGTAAATAATGACTTTATTCTCATAAATAATGACTTTATTCTCATTAATAATGACTTTATTCTCGTAAATAATGACTTTTTCTCGTAAATTAATGACTTTATTCTCATTAATAATGACTTTTTTCTCGTAATTAATGACTTTATTCTCGTAAATAATGACTTTATTCTCGTAATTAACGACTTTATTCTCGAAGGTTTCGATTTTTTTTTCTTTTATTGTGGCCCTAATCCTCCGTCGTACTTTGGATATCACATAGCCTGGCAATAAAATCAGTCCTTCGTTCTACTCTTCGTTTTGCACTAAGGGACTGGCTATTTGGAAGCCTAGTGAGAAACAGTTACTTGCTCCAGGTGTTTAAAATGATTTGATCAGTGCTTTGACTGACAGCATTCTTGCTTTGCATGTAGAACCCATCCTCCCTCTGTCCACTGATTGGATCAACTAGAAATGCCTCCTGAGACAGGCACAATAGGATCCCATCCAGACTAGCACCGCAGGGAGATGATAATCGAACAGAAGTGTGTAGGAAGACATGGCCCGTCTAGCAATCACCCTTTGGCTAGGCCTTTTTGACTAAGGCCCAATCAGTAGCTGAACCCCTATCATATCTGAATCCACCAAGAGATTATGGCAGGCTAGGCATGTCCTTCCTGTAGAATCTGGTGGTATTTGTGAATGTCCTATGTGCATATATGGATGTTACAGCTACGTGTGGCCTTGCTACTGAATCAGGGGCCTTTTCCTAGGGGTTGTGTTTAACAGAACACTTGCCACTCTGTGTTTATGCTTTGAAAGCTGATAGAATTGTGGGTAATTGGGGTGTGATCACACAATTGTGTCTCTTTTTAACTCTTACTCTCTTAACATCATCCTCACACTCATGAACAAAAGCATGTGACATTCCTGTACGTTATAGTTGTGATGTGTGAGGATTTGTAATAATTTAACTATTGTTATTGGCATTGCATCTCAGTATTTTATATTTTTTTTGGACCGGATATTTTTTTTAGCCGTTTTGGACATTTGTTTATTGACAAACATATTGTTCTGATACAACCAACACAACACAAGAAAAGAACAGTGCATTGCAGCTAGCTATTTAAATACTCACTTGAATTCAACATTTCCAATTCCTATGTGATTGTTGGTCGATAGAACACTGCTGGGGCAACAAATCTTTGTTTGCCTAAAGTTTCCATTATACTGTAGCCTACTCAACGCCACAAAACCAAGGGGAATTGGGACTTTGAAATGTTAGCTGGCCCGTGGAGCCCCCCCCCCCCCACACAATATCGGAAAAATACCAATCTGTCCCCCCCAATACAAGGCCTATTATATCTTAATATATGACGTGTGCTCCTTTTATGGCTGTAGTGCATCCGTCATAGTTATTATGATTTACTTTCAATTTACGAAAACAAGGGAAACAAAACTGTGTGACCACCCCCCTCGCAATTGTGCACTTGCACTTGGTTCGCAACTGTGGCTTTGTTTGAAAAACCACTCAGTCCGACGACTACTGATTATTACTGTCAATAGTGGTAACAAATGGAAGTAGCAGCTAAGAAAAGAAATAAAATTATTTCCAGACGGTATGTAACTAGAAACCTAAAAAGTAACAGCAGTGACAACACTCAGTTAACCGGGAGCCTGTCCCCAGGACTGTGCTGCGTTCCTGGCTTCATGTGACTGCACAGCGAGAGCGGGGCCCGAGATGAAGGGGGAAAACAAACACACATCTTTGAGTCATAATTGGGATTAAAAATGAATGGTTCCAACAGTGTGTGTGTGTGTGTATACACTCACCCACACAGAGCAACAGTCATGTGCACACACACACACGCACAGAGGCAAACAAACAAAAAAGTCATTGCTTTTGATGTGGGCGTTTAAGTCAGCGATGAAGGGACATATTAATTTGTACTTCAATATTTAGGGTTACACCCTTGAGTACAGTGATAATTAAAGCTACACTACACTGGGGTACGTTTCCCAAATACCGACCGAAGTTAGCATTATACGAAGGTTATAGGAAGTCTAAAGATGTTTCAGAAGCATTCGGGGACTATTCGGATATATTCGCTGCTGAATGCGTCTCAAAAACGGAAGTGTAACCTCATTTCACAAACCAGTGTGGCATTGTTAACAACTTTTACTAATCTTTGCCCACACGATCATGTACCTTATTCACTGAAATTAATGACTGAAGGCCATAACTGACATATGAATTAATATTAAATATTTTGTCCTTGCATCTTCATGGGTAAATGGTTAGAGCAGTAGACTATGAGTTATGCGATTGCATCTTGTTATTAAGTCACACGTTCAATTCCTGCTGAGGGCACATATCTGGTCTCTACTAAATATGTCTAATTAACAATTCGGACATAAAATCTATTTACAGAGTTGTTTTTCTGCAATGTTTGTAAAGATTTAATGTCGTTCATCGTGACTTTAGTTATCAAAATACCCCTACAATCCATAGCCTATGATATAAAACGTCATGGTCTAGTCATTGAAAGAGGTGGAAAATGTCTAATCTAATTACAGGCTAATGCATGTAAAGAGTATGTAAAGCCAACTGTAGGTGGCGGTAATGCATCAAAGGGGGAACAACCCAGACATTTTAAGCCCCAAAAAGCCGAAAAAGTCGTCATGTGACCATAACCGTGGGTGTCGTTTTAACGAAGCCTTTTAACGAAGGACAACCCGAGCGTTCGTCCAGCCTATGCTTTTGGAAAACGTCTGCATCGTGTGCCGATGCTTCGGACTAAGTTAATTGTAAACACCTGAACTTGCTTCGTCTGGACTATGGCTTTGGGAAACAGTAGCGCCGTAACTCCTTCGGGCAAACCCAGGAAGTAGCTATGGAAGTTAGCAACGATGCTTTTAAGTTATACATTTGTAGAACAAAATACAAATGAAAAATACAAACCTATAAAATGGTGTTTGCACAAACTATAAGCACTGGGTGCCACAGGTGTTTACAATCAATTATCTTACTAGCAAGTTAGATCATTTAAACAAATACTTAGGTTAAAGTATGAAGATATATTTGTCTTAAATCCAAAATTAGACTCCAAATTAGATAAAAAAATTTAACACCATCTCCCGACGTAAAGCTGACCAATCACAGCCCTTGAGGCCTGCATTGTCTGTCTACATCGCTTCAATGTGCAGTTACAATTTTTGCAGGTGCATGGCAGGTGACGCAGAGCATCAGCAAAGGTATGCAGACGGACGGAGTTGTGTCGGCATCGATAAGATGCAGAAGCATAAATCCAGCTTAAAGGAGTCATAGAATGTCAAACCACATTTACCTTGTTATTGTTGAATTTATGTAGTGGTATCCAATGGATCATACTAAAACTTCCAACACCATCTTTCACCTCCTTCTACATGTAAATGACACTTTAACAATGCTCCTGGGTCACTTTCAGACGCACACATTTACATACGTTATTACTGAGCCTCAAAGGACAATTTTAGATGGTAAAAAAAACGTGTTCTATGACTCCTTTAAGACTGAGTCAGAACCAGAAATGCATTGTATTCTTATGTTCCATTATGATCTTATTGTTTAAAATACATAGTACAAATGTCCACAAATGTATTTTACTATGATATTAGTAACAAAGTAAGAGAGTAAGAATCTCACCTCATCACTGAGTTTCAAGGAGCCCAAAAGACATAATGCAGTTCAGAAGAAAGAATGAAAATACACTCATGCCTCCCATAAGGCCATCTTAGATTACCCAGACACATATGACCTTGCATATAGCCTCTCTTCCTTGCTTCACTCACTTCTTCTTCAACAAACAAGACACATCCAAACAATGGAGCCCATGTCATTTCTCTTCCTTACGTCTCTGTAGACTTGAGTTTGTTTGCCAGAGATGATTGAGACACACACTGTGCAGGAAAAACAGTGCCCATGAGGGTAAAACCATGAGTCAAGACAAATGTAGAGCTTCTCTTGAATAGCAGGAGGAGAAGATTCTAGCAAACTTAAAATAAAAGAAAAAAAGGGATCAAAAGAGATCAATTTTAATCAAGTAAACCTGCTGCCCTCTATATTATATTGACTGCCAACAAAAAAGGTGTGTGTGTGTGTGGTGGGGTGAGCTATGGGTTGCATGCAACTTAAAAGTGCATTTCAGCAAACATACATGTATCCAGAGGGGAAGCCCAGAGTGCATTCACTCTCAAACTGCTGGAGTCATGTGGTCTCAAACAGCAAGAGCAAGATGCTGAAGGTCTTAGATTTGCCATAGCTCAGGGAAAAAACCCTCAATGCTGTATCTGTGCTATGTTGGGCTAAAATGTACACTACCCTGTGAGTGAACAGACCTAAAACCGCAGATGGAATGGTCACAATATTTTTTATTTTTCACAGTAACCTAAAGATAATGACAATGAATGAAATGCTATTTAAAACTGTTACAAACCTTTATTTCAACATTAAATTCTGTAAATATCATGATAGGATGTGTCAGTGTGTTTCTATGGTCTTAATTTGATCAGATTGAGTAACTAAGGACCTGCCATACCATTATTACAAAAGAGCATCCCCTCTGAAGGCCACCCACGCAGATGACTCGGCAGTCCAACAAGAATATAGCAATTCCATGAAATGTCATTCAGATGAACACAAGCAGGTCACACAATACTGCAGTACAGAGGCACTCTCTTATGCGTCATTCCTCAGTTAAAAAAGCAAAGGTATCGCCTAAAGGCAACTCTTATTCCAAGTAGCATTACGGAAGTTCTGTATTCCGTCCATCTGATTTCAACGTGACAGGGATTAGCATTGGTACCCAGGGTTTTGAACATTCCCTTAATCAAGATTCCATGGACAGACTCTTTAGTGGTACATGTCATGTATGCTTCTCTCAAAGGTGTTCTGTTTCTTTAGCAAAATAAATGGAACTTTTATGAGCCTAGATGCTTGCATTATTATTATACGGTGCACCGATCCACATGGGAAAGCTCCCAGTACGGAAGCAAGCTGAAAAGGGATGCTCTGCAGGGGCAATAATGTCACTGAACAAAATTGTATTCATCTGAGATCAAAGCCTGTTTTATGTTGTTTTCAGTAGTCCTACTTGGGTAATGCTAATCTTGTTCCTTAGAGTAAGTTATGCATGGAGAAAGTTGCCCTTACATAAGGCAAACTTTTACATGAAACCACCCTGTGGCATTTGGAGCACAAGCATGGCCATGCTTGACCAAATATATAAAAGGAGTTGGACATGCATCTACAGAGCAAAGGCTGATCAATAGAATAGCTAATAACATTAATCAGAGTTTTTACAGTATGGTATTGTTCAAAAGTTGTGCTGCATGCAAAACATGGATACAACACAGAGGCATTCTAAGAAATATATTGCCTCAATTGTATACAGTATGGACAGTCTATCACTATTTTTAGGTTTATGGGAAGTTATGATCATGTGAATATGTGGAGTTTTTTTCATAATTATTCAATGTGTGGTTTAGAGTTTAAATAGAAACTGCCTGAACTATCCACATCATATATTTTCATCCTTACTTTCATCCCAAAGCCTGATTTAGTACTGGCAGGGTACACATATTACCAGCGTGTTCTCTGAGGAATACGCTCATGACCTTGGTATTGTTAGCACAATGCGACACTCATTCATCAGCTGGGCCACTGTTTGTATATCTTTATTGCCATCAATTATTAATGATGTGCTCATCCACTCAGCCGAACTGGAGTGCATATTCCCTTGGCTGACCCTTTTGGAGCCAGGTGCACTGATAGATCACATCATTTTCAGAGAATTCTGTGTCTGATGACATTCACCTCACCTTCCCGGGGCAGGTGTAGGATAGAAACACAGGACACATTTCATTTGGTGTGACAGTGTGAGATGAGTCACAGTCCCCATCAAATCACACAAGCTGTGTGTCTTAATTTGAGATGTATCCAGTAACAAAATATATCCACATACAAACCATCCTCATGTGTTTTTCCTTTTTAGTTAAAATTATTTTGTACGGCATTTTCACCATATTTAAAAAGTCTACCCTGTGTTTTTATTTAGACATCTACAGGTTGTCTAAGGGAGACCAGTACCAGACATACCTGTGGTCTCATCTGCTATTGATTGGTATGCTGTAGGAATGACAGAATTTGGTCCAACATAGACCAAATAGCAAAATAGCAGCCAATGCTAAATAATTAGGGCAAGGAAGTTATGTATTATGTATTTATATGCCCGCTTCTGTTAGCATTAAGCTAATACATGTAGTTAACAAAATCTAAGTTGTACCCACACAGGACACAGCAGCCTCAAAAAAGAGGGGTATGGAATGACTGGCTCTGGAATTTTTTTTTTTTTTTTTTTCATTTTAGTGACTCACTTTTTTCTATTTAGTTAATATGACACTTGGTATTTTACACTTTTCCAATAAGGTACAACGTTTCAAAGGTAACACTCCCTGAATTCAATTCCAACCTGTCAGCTGGCTATAATACCACATACCCTACAGTATCTCCAAGTTGTTGTACATGCCTAATAATAATTACCACTTAATTAGTACCATTAGATCTGTTCAATTTGTAATCAAATCATGTGTTGACATGCGGTGATATTAGTAAATACTGTCATTCTTGTAGTAGTTCTGAGAAACTGTAAATCCTTATGATTCATGCATTAAACAGTCACTGTTTACAATTGACCTATGGCTAAGCCACGCCCGGTACCGTTATTTGTCTTACCACAGTTCATGCCAAGCGAATCCCCAGTTGCTGGCAGTTCCACAGGGCGCTAGCATGTGGCATTGTATGTGTTATATAGCCCTCTCACCTCTGTACGTCACATAGCTGGAGCTCTCCTGTGCTTAACCTGAGTACCTGACTGGCTCATTTAGCCTTGTGACTCATGAGTGTGCAGGGGGCCGTAACGCATGGTGACAACACTCAGTTAACCGGGAGCCTGTCCCCAGGACTGTGCTGCGTTCCTGGCTTCATGTGACTGCACAGCGAGAGCGGGGCCCGAGATGAAGGGGGAAAACAAACACACATCTTTGAGTCATAATTGGGATTAAAAATGAATGGTTCCAACAGTGTGTGTGTGTGTGTATACACTCACCCACACAGAGCAACAGTCATGTGCACACACACACACACACACACACGCACAGAGGCAAACAAACAAAAAAGTCATTGCTTTTGATGTGGGCGTTTAAGTCGGCGATGAAGGGACATATTAATTTGTGCGCTGTCTCCTCGCTTCATATTTAATGTTTAATTGTTTGTTTTCTGCTTTTGATGGCATCACAGTGGGGGCTGCATCTCATTTAATGGTAATAATGTACATCATAACATCTGCATATGTAATGGCCATCAGTGGCAAACACTGCTGTTTGTTTTATTTTTTCCTTCTCTCTCCTTTTTCTATTTCTCTTTTCTCCCTCTTTTTTCAGGCTCTTTCCAGAATAAGGACAGAGGGATAGGTCAGTGTAGTTCTGCCAGGATTGCACAAAAGAGTAAATTCCCGAGCCCCTTCTCCATGAAGAAGATGACATTACCCTGGGCACTGTCACCCCCACCGCTCTACTAGTCAGAGTACAATGCTGAAACTTTGCCTAATGACCAGAGGGCCGCTGCTTTGGCATAATGCTCCCATACGCTTTAATGCAGTATGTCACCTGTGTATGTTTTCTGGGTTTTTCCCTCATGAGTTTGCATTGGCTCTGTATAAGAGGTGCATATAAGGCAAGGATTTTTGCAAGGCCAAGCACATTGTGAGGTACCAGTGGATTCATTTGGATAGGTTTTTTTATAGACTTCTCCACACACTGAAATAAATACTTGTACTGCAAAATACAAATTGAATGAAAATACTGCATATGTACAGATCTTGTAAAAATATATGCATTTTTCTACTAGCTGTGGAACAGCTGTTATATACTGTGTAGAGAGTGTATCTATTTAAAGGCAAGGGAAAAAAACATCATCAAGGACAGGGCTTACAAAGAAGTCATTCTCACTCCCCAAGGGAACCGAGTTAGAATCAGACGTGATATTTGACGCCATATAACCTTCACGCGTTGCAGTAAATGTGGGCTCGGAGCAAAGCTCTCAACCCATTATGCCACTCGCCTTGGTCTCTGGCAACCCCAGAGTGACGTCTCTTCTCCTCCCTCTCCTCCTCCATGACTGCAATCACACTTGGGCCAGTGTGCGATGCTTGCCAGCCACTTACTGTGCTCTTGCTCATTCCACTGGTTCTTGCACCAGGTGGACAACCTCCACGCAATATGTTGCAACATCAACATCATACCAGGGCACAGATATCCCAGGTCCGAGTGTTTAACTACACACATCACGGTCGGCTTCACATTAGGAGAGAGCCTACCAATTTCTTCCAACACATTATACATTAATGAGCATGGACTCTCTTTCTATTTCTACCTCTGTGTGTGTGTGTGTGTTGAGGAGGGGAAGGGTAAAATTATGCATGAGTGCCTGGTTAACCACACATGTAAATACAATTAAACACATTCATATTCAGGTCAGTGTTTAATCCTAAGCAGATGCTATCACAGGTATAAGAGCAGTCTATAGATGCAATGTGGTCTGTATATTCACATCCAAGGTGAAGTTTATTCAGGCGGAACTATGCATTTCATGATAGCATTATCACCACTTAGTGTGTATGTGTGTGTGTGTATGTATGTGACTGTTATGTGTGTGTGTGCTGTATGTGTGTCAAAGAGAATGAGTCTAAATAAATTTAGATTAATTTTCTAGAACAAGCTATCTAATCCATTGCATTAGAATAACTATTAGCACACTACTGTATTATACTTTGATGTGCGAAATCAAATTCGAGGTACTGTACAGTCCTCTATTCCTCCCATCTCTTTCACAGGTAATTAGAGTAATATCTGGATTCTTTCCTCAATTCAGTGTGCTTTCAACTTAATCCCAATTTTTTAAATAGGTTATCTAAACAAACTACATTTGTAAGGATGTTTTTATGGCTTCATGTATTTTTCAGCTGTTGCCATTAAACATTAAAGCCTTGTCAAAAAGGACAAAAGATGTGCTGTATTATAAAGGGAAAGCCTAGCCTGTCTTTTTCGTAGTTAATAATTCAAAATAATGAAAAGCACAGAACATCCCGGAAGCAAGGGCTGCCTGCTCAAAGGTGTGCATCATGTCGAGCAAACCCAGTGGGGCAGAGAAGTGCTGACGCACGCCTGGAGAGGTGTCAGAATTACAGTGCCCAATCGTCCCACTTGCTCACACACACACACACACTTCAAGGCTGCCCTCCTGCACTTACTGTACACAGAGAAGATGGCGCCTAGGAGAGAGAGGTGTTAAGATAACGTAATCGCATGGCAATATCGGGTAATGGCCCTGCATATGTTTATTTGATTGTGTTTGATATACAGCGTTTTTATTTGTTTTTATTTTGTTTGTTTCTGTTAGTTCAGTGTAGTTAAAAATTATAGGCCAGTAAAATATCATCATTTTGTGTGCTGCTCATGGTTTTTAGTTTTTGGTATTTTCTGAATGCTCGTATAACTTCACTCAAACAGTCACTCAAACACAGTAGACTGCAACACAAAATATTATTACTAATTAAAATAATAATAAAAAAACTGGATTTGGGAATAGAGTTTATCAGCTTGAGTGCATCTTCACAAATATCTTATTATTAAGCCCTGCCTTTTATCTGCCTGCCATGTTGGTGTCTTTCCATTTATTTGGCTTCTATTTTGAAAAGAAAAACACGCTTGCATGGGTTAAGAAGCTCATTATTTTGTTGACAAGGTCTTTTTTTGCTGCACTGAAACCCTCTCCTTCAATTAATGCATTCGTTAGAGCCGTTTTAATGGCCATGGCATCTGCAGCGAGATCCAACCTCGTGCACCACTCAAATCCAAACACTCCTGTATTGATGTCAACTATCGTTACCAAAGTGGCACTAAAAGTAGGCTCGGACCTAGCCCTATCAGTGGCTGACCTCAGATCAGCCAACACAAGGCCTGCAGCTGGCTCTCCATATTCAGAATAGCATGTGTGAGGTTGGGGTGGGGGCTGGGGTTGGCTTCAAAGCAGTAGCCTGCACATCTCCTGGGTGCTATTATGAGTCAATAAGGCTTGTGCCAAAATTGAAAAAAAAAGTCAAGAGGGCTCTAATGGTGTTTATTATTAGTAGAGTTCAGAGTATGCTTTCTGTACGGAGAGTGGGTGCTAACGGGACAGACATTTGCTAATTCATGCAGGTCCTGTGATGATTCCCTTTGCAAATGTTATCCCTTTTCTGCTGTGGTTATGCTTCTTACGATTGAGACTCACTCTCTTTCATTCTTTCCTCCCGCTCTCCCCCCTCTGAGAACACAGCGTTTCTAAGCAGATTTCCAATGCAGGGGGAAATTAAACGCAAGCAGATTAGGTTGTGGAATATCACTATGGCCCAGGCCCTTCGCTTCTCATTTGTTCCCAAGCAAACCCCCCATGAAGCCACTGAGAGGTAAATGCTGGAGGTGGGGG
>JAGFZM010001154.1:345764-368081 GCA_017657215.1 Limnothrissa miodon
CTCTAATTCACAGCACTAGTTAGGGACAATATTTACACAGAGCCCTACTCTCTAATTCACAGCACTAGTTAGGGACAATATTTACACAGAGCCCTATTCTCTGATTCACAGCACTGGTAAAGGACAAAATGCGGGCAGCCGTGGCCTGGTGGTTAGGGCTTCGTGCTTGTAACCAAAGGGTTGCCGGTTTGATCCCTCACCAATGCGAGCAGTACCATCATTACCATCTCCCACCTACGGATTAATCAAGCAATCCATTGTGCATATAGGCCTAACTTTGCCATAGCCATTTAATGTGATATCTAATAATGGATTTCACTTTTGTAACTACAAATTAGACTTTTGCTCATTGCTCATTTTAACATAATTGCACACGATTTACAGCACAGTTGTGAAATACCCATTAGCAGGGCTTATGGTCCCTCTTAGATGAGCCCATGACCTTGGTTGTCCTAGGTCTTCTTTGTGTATCACCTCAGCATTTTAACCCTTTTATCATGGCCCAAAGACAAGAGGTCTGGCAGTTTTACTATGGACAGGTTAAATAAAAAAGGAGGAGCATGGAATGAGGCATGGCATTAAAGCGCCCATTGAACACATTTTTTGACCATCATAAATACTTCTTTGAGCCTCAATAATAGCGTATGCAAATTTGTACGGCACTGCTAGTGCGTTGTTTACACGCTCATTTAAAAGGCTTAGAACTAAAATATTAATTATTAAATATTAATTCCCGCCTCCTCTGGCAAATTCATGAAGCAACAGGGGATTGGACCAGAGACCAAACGATCTTTGGTTGGACCATGCAAATATAGGAGGTGTATCTTAGTGCTGCCGACGTCAAGAGCCACCTTGTTTCAGATTAGCCTTTTTCAGCCCGGCAATTTCTAGCAATTTCTAGAACGAGGCGGAAGACAGCGGTTGAAGTTTTGCTATGGTCCATTGGATACCGTAAGCTACCTAAACTCAACAATGACAAGGTAAATGTGGTTTGACATTCTATGGGCACTTTTATGTAACATATTTACTTTTCCTTCCTTCTCTCTCTCGGTGGTCCTTCAGGGGAGACATTCTAGCAGTGACTTGAGCAATACCTGTCACATACAGCTGTTGCTGTAATACAGCTGCTTGTATTGACAGATGGTTTTAGTTCCAGCTTATGTGTGTCAACATCAGCAGGGTAGCAGCAGACTTTATTTACTCTTAATCACCATGGAGGTCGTAAGAGGTTAAGTGAGGGCTCAGTCCTAAGTCTTCTGGAAATCACCACCATATGACCATAAACTAAAGGAGTCACTGAGGACAATGATTAATCAGCAAAGTTATGAACTGCACCAAAATGGTGAAACAAATAGTCATGACCACTTCCATGCATCCTCACTTAACAAATGGATTTTAGCATATCGTGAAATGAAACGATACAAATGAAGTGTGTAGTTTCACGGTGAGGGCGAACTGAATGAAAAGCTGGCTCCAACAAGTCTGCCAGTAGTGTGGTATGGAAAAATAAATGGGCAGAATTGATTAGAACATGCCTGCCCTAGTTACACTTTTCACGCTTTTTAATGGTGTTAATTATCATAATTATAATTTTTACATAATTATCATTTTTACAGGAAACAAACAAAAACAGGCAGTGCAAATGACACAAAAACACATTTGTAGGTTATATACACATATAAAAGGAATGGCCCTATACGGCCCTCACACGTGATTTCTTTTCCTCCTGAAGGTATAGATTTGGTTCTGGATTTGGATTTGGTGCTGGATTTCTTTATTATCTTTTTGATGTCTTTCAAATCAGCTGTCAAAACAGCACAGAATCCCATGGGTCATTTGAAACATATATAACCTATTCCTACACTATTCCCATTGAGAAAACACACACTCACCCACACCCGCACGCACACACACACCCATACATGCACACACACACACAGCTCACATAGATACAGAGCACATCGAAGACTTATTACATGTTGTGTAATTTTATTTTTTCAATCCCCTTTTTATAGCCTCGGCCTCGTGGGCGTAGTTGTCACATGTAATATAGCCGGAGAGGGAGAAAAAATGTCTTTCATGTGAATTTTCCAGAGGGATTGTGACAGGGACAGCAATGTATACACACCGTATTGCCAGAGCTTGTGCACAACACCCCGCAAGTTGGGCACACAAATCTGGGTCAGAAGTGGTTCAAACAGTGGAGGAATGGTCTGGCAATCAAACCAAATAAGGACAAGCCTGCAACTTGAAACAATTTCCAGTCAGATTCAGCAAACACTGAATGAGAAGCATATCAACACCATATGTTTAAACTGCACGGCTGTAGTCAGACTTCAAATGAATCCATCTAAAAATAAAAACAAAGCCTGGGAGAGGGCATTAGGTCCCCATTAACTGAAGCTATATGTAAATGAGACTATTTTTGGGAGATGCCATCTTCTGTTGCTTTCAGGTTATTTTAGAAGAAAGTGTCTTATTATGAGTCACTTAGAAAGTGTTATGTCCCAGCTGAATATCCCTCCTCCAGTTACTCAACCCGTAATTAAACCACAGGACAATTAACAGTTTTAAGTAAACAAGAAAGCAACTTGTGCTAGAAAACGGTGGGAGTGATCGAGACGTGATTAGTTCTAACTGCCCTGTACCTGATTACCAGCTTTCTGCATTAAACAATAAGGTATGTTAAAAAATGTGAAGCATAATAATTGTTAGTGTAAACAGAGTTCCTGATGACTGCACTGCAAAGCTAAACTATCACACTTTTGGTCTGTCTCTTCACTCTATTTCACTCTATCCCGTGCATGATCGCAAGCACAACAAACCCCCAATCCCCTGTCTTTCTCACAGACCCACAAAAAAGCACACACATAGAGAATCCCCTACACAATATGGGAACCAGGGATGTTTTCGGAAATACTCTGGGGTTTCTCGCCAAAGGTCTCTCACATATGTGGGATGCTAAAACCACTGTGTGTGTGTGTGAGTGTGTGTGTGTGTGTGTGTGTGTATGTGAAAGAGAGAGCATAATCAGCTTTCTCTGGCCTGCAGTCTCATAGACAGAGGAGCTTAGACACGGGGCTTGAAAACATTCAGGTGGCATTTTGCTGATTACTTTCAGGTGGCATATATCGCATATCGCCCATATGAAAGCCAAAGCTGCAGCTTCAAGAAGAATCATAGGGAATATCAAGGGGAGTGGAGACTGAAGATATCTCAGCCCTGTTCTTATCATGCGGTTTTGTTAGAAAGGTCTTACAAAGTGAAAGGCCCCTCTGACTTTGAAGACAGTGACATATAAGGTTTAAGATAAAGAATGAAACCGAGGCAACGCAATGATGACTGATTCGGATAAGTAAGAAAAAAAATCTTTGCAAAAATTGTGGCAATAGTGACAGAGGTCATCATAATTTGCCAGGAGGATCCTGCAACGGAAGAAACAGAATTAAAGATGTTCCCCCTTTATGTGTATTTATTGATAAGACACACATGGTTCTACTTTGCAATTATAGTATAGTAAAACAAAAAAACCTAAAGAACTAAAAATGTCCCATGAAAATTTTAGAAGGGCGTGTTACAATTTTGGGCCACCCTGCTAACGGAGGGAGGAGATGTCAGTCATGTCCAATGCAGGGGTATAAATCCAGAGCCCCTAAAACATCCCCATCAGTCAGTATGAAGCGATCCTGTACTGGAGCCATGTAGTTGGTTTTATAACACACCATAAACTGCATATAGGGAAGGATTTTCAAACACGATTGCAAAGTTAAGCTGAAATGGTCACACTGGTGTCTGGTTTCAGGAAGAGAGGGAGAGAGAACAAAAAGAGGGAGAGAGCTTATAAATTCATCTTCAAGGAAGAACAGTGACCTCAAGACATCTAGAACAGATTTAGATTTATATAATAGCAGACTATTTTGCCCTTGAGTACTGGCAAGAGTCTTTATTCTTGCCTACATATATGACATCAGTGACAGTTCTGTGTATGGAACACACAGGCAAAGGCTTATGGGGCCACTGGTCCAGGGGAACATAGAGTTTAAAAGGAACAAATCCCTTTTGAACTGAAGTATCATTCTTTGAGAGTGCAGCAAGGCCAATCCCTAGACCTCGGTTTGTGTGTGTGTGTGTGTGTGTGTGCGCGCTGCATTAAGACCATACTGCTGAATTACAGTTAAACTCTTAATCTCCATTAAATTTTCATGCAGACAGTCTCGCATGAGCTGTTGTTTTGGATTCTCTTATCAACACAATTTTGATATTACTTAATATCATCCATCTGCGTAGCTACAGCTATACATGGGGTGTCTAGTGTCAGTTCATCTGAGAGTCTTGGTTCTACCCTAAAGCCTGACCCAGAACTGCATATTGAGGTAATTGGTCATGCTACAGAGTGCTACTAGGTAGTTTACTGCACATGTGGCCCTTTTCTTCTCTTTCCTATTGTATTTTCACACAGGTCATTTATTGCAAACAATATTCACTAGTTATAATAGCACTGATATAGTGAGGTCACATTGCATGAAAATGTACCTGACATTTCGAAGTGTCTGGAGGTGAATTAAGGGGGAGAAAGTGCTTAACAGGAAACAGGTTGTTTCTGACAGCCATATGGCATCAGACGCAACATCATTCCAATTGAATACAAATGTTGAATTAGTTGAATTAAAGTGTTTGAGGACACTCTGCATCAATCTCTAAGGTACAATCAGGTTTAAAAGAAATAATGCATACTGCCTGGTGCTAATACTGATACAGCTTGCCAAGAGGCACTTTCATACAGGCACCAACACAACACCCAGCAGTCATTAACAACACTTTATTTATTTATTTTTAATTTTAAATGCCAGCATCACTTAATTATCTCATGTCTATGGCATACAGTTATTATTACCCTGGGTTATGACCCCATAGGTATAATAATCAGCATAATCTCTTTGCTAATTGGTTATGAAATGTCTTTGTTTTCTAAACAGCAAAAGTGACTGGAATGTCCTTATTTAACCCTGTTCTCCAACTTCTCGATCCCAAGTCTATCTTAAATTTGCTTCAGACACCTTGACTGACACAAATAACCTTTGAGTCAATTTATGACATTATGGGTTTGTTTATTTCCTTTAATAGCTTCCCCTTGTACTAAGTCAAGCATTACATGGGTAGCGGATTAATTCCATTCAAAACTTAATAAACGTGATGGGTTTTTAAACCCTTAGAGAACACGGTGCCATGCCAGCGCCTACCTGTTAACTGCCTTTCAAAATGCATTATCAGATTGGCATTGAAGTTTGACTCCTCTAGATCAGCTTTGACACTGGCAGCAGGAGATGAACATTATTAATGAGAAAGGCCTTGATTTTTTTTCTAGAACAGCATAGTTTTTGAGAATAAATGTAGACTCTCCATGGCATGCATAATACATTAATGACAAAAACACCCAAGGCATTCTTGCTCTTGCTGATTGGCTAGAGGCGGGTGCGTACGACTGCTGAATATGCTCAGCGGATGAAGAAGTGTAATCTGGCATTGGATTCAGATACGGAGCAGACCATTTCATATTCTCTCCAAATCCTTAATGATTCACAAAGCTTGCTCGTATTAGAAAGTGGATGGGCTGTGAGAAACTTCCACTGTTGAAAGTGCCACAGCGTATAATTTAATGATACATGGATAATTCAGTAATAATACATGGATATGTATAGAAAATAGAGATAATTTAAGTACTGGTACATTCTTTTGTATTCAGTCAGTCAGTGTGTTTGATCAATAATTTCATCTTTTCCTGCAGGCTTTTTTGTCTTTATAAACATTTTTTCCTCTCAACAAAAATAGCATATGTTCTCTTCGGCTGTTTTGTAACAACATATCATCTAGCATTGTTATTTTAGAGAAACTGTTACTCAGGGACCAAAGGGCATGGCTCCATACTCATCATAGTCATACCTTTGGCAGGAGGAGGTAGAAAACATGCTAGGAGCTAAATTTGATTTTTTGATGCCTTGCTTCTAAAAGTCAGTCCTTTCACCTGCTGTTGCATAGATAAAACCAATAAATGCCTTGCAAAAGAGAAAGAGGACTAAGAATTCATAAGCTTCTTGAGCAAGAACAGCTCTGACTAATTTCCTCATGTCACAGAACATTTACCGCATTATCCACAGTGAAAGCTCACTGGCCTTGACATTTATTGCAATTAAAATCATTTCATTTCCCTGGGGCATCTTGTTTTAAAAATTAATCTTCTTTGAAAAATCCTGCCATTGTAGGTGCAAAGATGACACATTAGAGGCTCACACTGGGGGAAGTCCTGAGAAGAGGCATGAGATGCAGTCACTTGTTACTCCAAACAACCTGTTGCTCTACTGAGAATTGTAGTAGACTTTCTCATTTTAGCCCATGCGATTTTGAAGGTACTCCTGGGCTGAATGTATGAATTGTATAAACATTAGTTTGAAGGTTTAAGATACTGATATATTTTGACATTTGAGGTGAAGGGAGGACACAATGTTCTCTTGGTGTTAAACTGATTCGACTCAACCCCTAGAAATAACATTGTGTTGAGACAGATTGTGTGTCAGGGGCTGTGAAATAAGTCCTTAATCAGTGGAAGCCTCAGTCTAGCAATAAGGAAATAATTTCATGATGAATAGAGCCCATCCAGCAATTGTTCCATATGTCTCCTTGGCGGATTGTCTCTCCTATCTGTCCGGTGTCCTGTTTGCTTCTTTTTTTCCCACCCATTTTCTCACAGCCTTGGATGCTTTGCTCAAAGCATCTTTTTTTCTGGGAGATGGATGCTTACAGTCAGCACTGTGTTTTCAAAGGGATGCTTCTGAGTCTAATCCAAATCTGGCTGAAGAGGAACCTCAGAAGCCTTTAAAGCTTCCCTAAGAGGACTAGGCAAAGGGCCACAGAAAGCCACACAAGTACTGAGCATTCAAATGTACCTGTCACCTGACTATGTCGAACCCCACTGCCTCCTTGTGTCCTGAGTGGCAATACAGCCACCGCATAGTATCTGCTTTATATACTGATGAGAAACCATTGTTCCAAGCACCAGTGGAGACCTACACAGCACTTTGTTTGCCTAGGGCTCAAAGCTGTCATTAAGCTTGTCCTTTGACTGTGCCGTCTCCACCTTCCAGAGATAATAATACATTTGAACATGTCTGGAGTATCAATTATTCACACATTTGTGTCATCTGTGGAATACCTCCCTTTTAAATTTTAATTCTACTGGACACTTCCAAATGATCCCAGTTTTAACTCATGGCCACTGAATATTTCATAGGCCACATTCAGCACTGCCAATAATCAGACTTTGAGATACAGTACTTCCCATCTCTTTACACTCCTTTAGGCCAAGTTTCTTCCTTTAGTTTATAAAAAATACTTATTTGGTTTCCATCTTGTTTGGTTTGTCTTTGTTTGTTTGAAAGAGAGTCAAAATGTTGTTGACAATAGCCTAACTTATTTTGCAACTTTTAAGAGGGCCAGTCCTTGAGATTCATGTTTGCAGAGAGGGCGAAAAAAAAAAGATGCATCAACAAGAATGCTTATCTGTAGTCAGAATGAGTGATCATTAAACTGGTGTACCTTGAAGTATGGCCATTTTTCACTGCGTCATTGTGGTAATAAATCATGATAACTCCTAATTCTAAATAATTCAATAGCCAAGTGGTGATAGCCTAACATTATTTTGTTGTTATAGGGTGAGATTTGATGGTAAGACTTAAAATGTAGTGATGACATCAATATTGTACAAAATTCCCTGTCGTTTCCAATTGGACAGTTTACACCCAGGGACGTACTGCGCAAGCGTGATTTTCTTTCTATAGACAAATCCAGCGAAACACGGAAGTAAAGCACCCCCGCCATTGCTGCGTTCCTCTGCTGCTAAGGAAGTAGCGTCAGAGATGGTGTGTTAAACGGTCTTTGGTAGCGTTGGTAGCTTAAGTTCTAGATACTTTAGAGGAAAACTGAGCCTCATCACATGCCAGACGATGAATGAAATAATCCTGAATACCTGTAAGAACACATATGCTACTTTAACAGCTATTTAAAACAGCTATTTAAAAAAAAAAAAGACTTGTGAAGCTTGTGAGCGTATTAGCAACACAGCTAATAATAACAGTGTTCATTTTGAACATATTAGCAACACCGCTAGTAACGATAGCATTTAGTTTTATGGTTGTCATTATTAATAAACAAAACAATAAATGCATTTTGTTGTCAATGTGTTAATTTAATCGGTAATTATTGTGAACATAACACAGCTAGTACTGACAGCGTCAGGTTTGTGAATATTAGCAACACGGCTAGTAATGACAGCATTTGGTTTAAAGGTCCACTATGCAACATTTTTCACAGCGAATGAACGGTGTAGAATGCGCCACTATGGCCTATAGCGGTAGATACAGCACTTGCAATATTCAGCAGCGCGGACCGCCTCCAATAGAATGCAGTGCAATACAATGCAATACAGCGGTCTTTAGAGGGAGCTCGTGAGAGAAAAAAATAGAACGTTGCTTAGCCCTGCTTTGATTGTTGCCATTATAAATGACAATAATACATTTTGTTATTTAAAAAAACACTTTCATCTGTAATTTTAGGCCACTGCCTAACATCCTCTACCCAATGCTCAATTTCCATTGCCATTCAATTTAAAACTGACAATGTCAAATACCAGCAACCCCAAAAATGACTCACATCAAAATATGACTCCAGAGGAACACAGCAATGTCAAAAAACAAGATGGCGGCGCCCACGGCAGGTTCGCTGGATTTGTCTATTGACAGCGCTACTCTAGACAAGTTGTGTATGTTACCGCACTACTCCTATCCTAAGTTTTGTAACTATCTGTACCCTGTTCTGTTCCGTTGTGCGTTATTGACCAAGTAAGTTACTTTTGCACAGTAACAGTACTGTTGTAATTTAATTTTCTCTACAGGAGTTCGTTCATTGTTTCATAGCTGTAACGTTACACAGGTTAAACACGTGAGCTAATGTACCGTGAGTGTACATTACCTTGATCTTGACTTTTTTTTATATTAATTTAGCAGCAAATTGACATCACACATTGATACCAACACTGTGCCAAAATCAGGGGAGAAGTGAAAGTCAAATTGATGTCAAAATGTCTATTGCAATTTCACATCACAACATCAATGTTGATGCAAAAAACAAGCTAGAAGGAGTTTTCAATTTTAACAATTGGTACATTTGGACACGTTTGCAAAAGTGTGTGCGTGACCTTACTTACAGTAGGACTCAAGTGGCTGACCACATTTCTTACATTGTTACCTCATTAACCTAAACGATAAATGTAGTATTTTTTAATAATAATATTTATTCACCATATATATTTTTTAAATGTATACACATGGTGTCAAATGAGGTTAACTACTATTACAAATGAAATAAAACAGTGGAACAAAAAAGTACACTTTGTACACTTTTAAACAAATATAACAATGAAACAAATATAACGCTTTGAAAGAAAAAATGAAAGAAAAACATGTTATTAAATTTGTGAGGATGAAGCTGAAGGAGACTGAGCTGAAACAGAAAAATGCATACATTATTCAGATACACATTGCTCAAACACAATATAAGCACCTTTCAAACTGACTAAAAAAAATCCACATATATATTTTATTTTATTTTTTTGAAGAATATGTTTTCTACCAGGCTACCAACACTAGAGAACAGGGGTTTTGTCTACCTTCTCTGTTTGTAGCCTTGCTCCTGGACAGTCCCCCCTTCCTGTCAGGAGCTGATTTCAAGTACTTGGCCATTTGGGCTGCAATGGCAGCCTCTGTTGCCTAAGGCTGTGACTGCTGAATGGCACCTGAAAATAAATTGCATAAATAAATAAATAAATATACATTGATAGATACAAACACGTGTAGACGAACTACTAAAACATTTACATATTTACCCATCATCACTTTTTTAAAACCAGTGTTTTAAGGATAGAAACAACACATGCCCATTGCTAGCCATTTTGAAGGCAGGCAGAGGCGATTCTACATTTCCCAAATAGCCGAGACAGAAGCAATCGTCAAAATTTCAATGTCAACAACTTTATTGCATTTTAGACCTGTGAACCTGTGAAAGGGGCTCAATTTGTTAAAAACCGAACTATCCCTTTAAGACTATACAGTATCTAGATGTGGAATACTCAACTATAGTATATGAAATCTTTTAATACCAAGACAATTAATTCCACAGTTTTCTGTGGTTTGACACAATGAACCCAAAGTCAATCAATAGCTTTTCGTGTATTATGAAGTGACAATTAGTACTAGCACCGTAGTTTGATGTTTAAATGCATATCTGCTATGCAAAATGCATACAGGTTGGCAGGTAATCATGTTGCTAATTATCAGAAGCAGGTTGAAGTATTGGATATATTTAATGAGATTACTTTTGAGGATTCACCTACCATTAAAGCTCTTTTTTCCTCTGACTCCTCTAGTTTTTTGTTGAGGTCTTCCAATTCTTCCCTGGAGTTGACCAATTCCAGGTGGAACTGAGAGTCTGATGGCTCAGTCTGGTGGCCCACCTCAGAGAGCTTTGCTCTAATATCTGAAAGTAAATAAAGAACCCACTTTTGGAACTCTGTGAGACACCAAAAGAGAGCAAATCACAGTAAGAAAGAGCTAAATATTTTATGGGTTATTTTTTCAATACTACCACACACATACTTTTATCTTCCATTGGAAAAACTTCTCTTTGCCGAGATCTCTTTCCGAGAGTGTTCCTGTGATCGGGTCCTTGAATAAGATCTGTTGGATCTAGACCTTGAGTCACCCCAAAGGCTGGACCGGGACCTGGACCTTGAGTGGCGCTCCTCACAAGGTCTAGAATGTGATGTATGGGAATGTGAACTAGGTGAACATGAGTAATGGGAACGTGAGTAATGGGAATGTGAGCTACAGTATGGGAACGGGATCTGTGGGAATGGGATCTATGAGTTTTGGGATCTCTGTCAGGAGGAGTAATTATTGGTATAGGTGGGCCCGTTGGATAGAAAAAAAACAATTATATACAATCATATATTATGCTTATGGGTGAATTACCACAAAAAATAGCCTACTGCTGTAAGGTAGGCAATGAGCTTGAACAAAAAAACAGAGTAAGATCACATACTATATCCACCCTCATCACCCATGGAATAGTGATGTTTCTTTGCACTTGAAGTGTTAGATCTTTTGGGGGGCACTGGTGGTGGGGAAGGATCTGATGGCAAATAAACATGCAAACAATTACACCTATTCAGTTAGACTCAAGTTTACATGTTGATGCTTCCTCAATGCTGGTGCTTGTAATATTTGGTCTTTAAAGAGGTCTGGTGACAGAATGGTTTGTCCTCACTCAAGAGGTGTGAGGACTAAACAACTGTAATCAAGGTAGAATGGGTGAAGGGAGAAAACCCTAAAAGAACCTTTCAGACATTTAAATGTAAGTACCATTTATATGTAATTAAATCACAGCTAATGAGGTCAGGAAGAAAAGGACATCAGGACCCAAAAGGTACATGCTAAAAGCTGTTTGCATTCCCCCAAAAATGTCTTGGAATATGACTTACCATGATCCTGTCTCAGTCTGAGTCTGTGAAACACAAGTCACATCACATACACAAATACAACGATACATTTCTGCTTGGCAAACAACCCTGAATAATATATACTGTTCTTTTATCATACCTTGCACATAATCTACTAACATTCTTTTTGTTTTTAACCTCTGGGCCTGGGTCCCATCTCATTTCCACTAGCTTGCTTCAGCAGTTGTTGTAAGATCATAGCTTTCACACTCCTCTCTGTCCTCTGGGGAAAAATAAATAAATAAATAAATAAATAAATAAATAAATAAATAAATATATATATATATATATATATATATATATATATATATACACACACACACACATACAAACCGGATTCCAAAAAAAGTTGGGACACTAAACAAATTGTATTGTTACGGCTGTATGTGTTTGTTCCCTGTTCTGTTTGTCCCTTTTGGTTTGCCATGGCTCTAGCTCTCCTCGGATACCTTGAAGGTGATTGGCTCAATTGGAAGCACCTGCCCGCTTGATCAAGACCTTGATAAAAGCTCCAAGTTCCTGCTGCTGGAGAGGCTTTTGGTGTGGGGACTGCTGCTTGTCTTGTTGCCTCCCAGTCTGGGATTTGTGTTATGTAGTGTTAATTTTGTGTCTTGTCAATATGTGTAATAAATCCCCACTGGTTGGGCATTACTTTTAAAGGTATTTTCTGTTTTAACTTGGGTCAATGGTGCATTATTGTTCGCCTCAGTAGGGCTATTTTAGTATGGGGCGTAACAGTATGCAATGATGTGGACATGGCAAACGTCAATACTTTATTTGTAATAGAACGTAGATGACAGATCAAAAGTAAATGTATCATTTTAAAGGAAAAATATCAAATTCAAACAGGTAGCAATAACAAGCTGGAACATTTGAGCATAACAAAGAGCTGGAAGACCAATTAACACTAATTAGGTCCATTGGCAACATGATTGGGTAGAAAAAGAGCTTCTCAGAGTGGCTCTCAGAAGCCAAGATGGGTAGAGGATCACCAATTCCCACAATGTTGCGCAGAAAGATAGTGGAGCAATATCAGAAAGGTGTTACCCAGCGAAAAATCGCAAAGACTTTGCAGTTATCATCAACTGTGCATAACATCATCTGAAGATTCAGAGAATCAGGAACAATCTCTGTGCGTAAGGGTCAAGGCCGTAAAACCATACTGGATGCCCGTGATCTCCGGGCCCTTAAACGCCACTGCACCACAAACAGGAATGCTACTGTAAAGGAAATCACAGAATGGGCTCAGGAATACTTCCAGATAGGGGTGGGCAATATAGACGATATATACCGTATGCAATATGCATTTGACCAATGATAGAGATTTTGGGTCATATCGGCATACCGTGATAGGCTCATTGCGTCTCCACAACCATGTGAAAAAATGTTGACCTGTAGCTTCACCTTATGGATAGTACCTTTTCATTCTTACAACGAAACTGTGTAAGAGCCTATAAATTGAACAGCTACTGCCTGACACAAATGCAGCTTACCAGTTAACTTCTGTGTGAGAGTCCAATATAAACACCTCCGAACGATGACTGAACAACTGTTGTACATATTGACTTTATGCTATGGAAAACTGTTACACAGTAAGTTACATACCAAAGTATACCGTCATATATATCATCTACCGTCTATGGTTCAAAATATATCGCAATATAAATTTTAGACTATATCGCCCACCCCTACTTCCAGAAACCATTGTCAGTGAACACAATCCACCATGCCATCCGTCGTTGCCAGCTGAAACTCTACAGTGCAAAGAAGAAGCCATTTCTAAGCAAGATCCACAAGCTCAGGTGTTTTCACTGGGCCAGGGATGATTGAAAAGTTAGAGGCCTCTATTAGACAAGAATGGGAGAGCATTTCTATTTCTAAACTTCCCCAGATGTCCCCAGATGTCTGTTGAGTGTTGTAAGAAGAAGGGGAAATGCCACACAGTGGTGAAAATGCCCTTGTCCCAACTTTTTGGGGATTTGTTGACACCATGAAATTTTGAATCAACATATTTTTCCCTTAAAACTATACATTTTCTCAGTTTAAACTTTTGTTCCGTGATTTATGTTCTATTCTGAAAAAAATATTAGAAGTTGGCACCTCCACATCATTGCATTCAGTTTTTATTCACGATTTGTATAGTGTCCCAACCTTTTTGGAATCTGGTTTGTATATATTACACCATTTCATATTTGACAATAATATCAAAGTGGCCAATGTGTGCAATAGCAGCTGCCAATGTGTGCTATTATAGGGCATCAAGTAATGACATGATATAAAGAACTCCATGACACAAAATATGAAGTAACATATTCATGTAACATTTATTAATTCTATATAACAGTCATGTATGTAAAGAATTGTGAATAAAAATACAAAGTCGTGTAAATTTCATAAATCACGTAAATTTCACAAATCACATTCAAACAACAACAAAATAACATATCATAGCACAGATACAAAGCTATATTTTTAAACCAACTGTACATCTTTGAACATTGCATTTATGTGATTAGAGAGTTCCTACAGACTAGAGCGTTCCATCTCATGCAGCATAGGGAAGAGGATATATCCTCCACCAGGGCTGGCGGGCAGGAAGGCGACTTTGCGGGACAACTGCTCCCTGTGTATCACTCTGCGCTTTGATTTGCTAAGATCTTGAACATGCACAATATTAAAAAGTTTTGAATCACATGGGTGATCAAAGAAACTGTGAATGTCATAACAGCGCACAACATCACACACCAAGGAGCCATCAGCATTCTTTTGCTTTACAAACACGAAGTCTCCACTTTCAAGCAGGAAACAGCCATCTCTGGCGGTTGTAGAAATGCAACTGAATTTCTCTTTGGTAGTCGATTTGTGATTATTTGCAATATCTAACTCTGTTTGTCTTTTGGCATTCTGAGCAATGGGGTTCTGGGGTTCTGGGACTGCCTAACCATTCTCTTCAATGTTTGGAGGTAATTTTCGAAGAGAAAGCTGGACACCTCGTTGAGTGAACACTTGAAACGTTCCACATCATCTGCCAGATGAATCAGTGAGTGAACGTTGTACACTACGAATGTTTTCCCATAAATCTTCTCACATTTAATTACAAAATACTTAGTATAAGTAGTAACACATCACACCATCTGAATTCAACAGAACAGACATGACGACTGTCAGGGAAAGGAAATGCTTGCACACATCTGGTGACACAACTCTTCTCAGCACAACTGGCCCTGTGTACAGGAGGAATGCAACTCTGTAGCCTTCCATCTGCCTAACTCCATCAGACTCCTTGTCTGGCGGGCAAATTCTGATGGCAGTGTTCCCTTCTGAGATGTAAGATGATCAGAAATTCTGCTCTTTTGATGGAAGGAAAGCTTACATGTGTTTGAGCCTTCAGTCATATAGGTGAGCATTCTGCGTACCACCCCAAGGCACACTAAGTGCATGTAATCTAAGGCAAATAGACTGATACATGAAATTCCTGCCGCAGTCAGAGGAGATACCTTAACTTGATGATCCTTATACATGAAGTCAATAAAATCCTCATCAGTCCGGGAAACCACACCTGGTTCTTCAGGACCAAGTACTATCCTTCCTTCATACCTCCCTCTGATGGTGCATCTCTCACAAGCATGATAACTATTGTGGTTATAAAGCAAATAAATGCTTTCAATGAGAGTTGTAACACTTTGCCATGATACACTATGCCATTTCGCTGCAACTGCTTCTGCTCTTGCAGAAAGTCAAACATGTAGTCCTCCACTGAATCTGGTTTTGAATCTCCACAATAGAGGGCTTAAACAGGGGCACACCATCTCAATATTGCAACACAGTTGTATGGTTTCCTCACTGCCACTGCCTTCTGCCTGAGACAAGATACTTACAACATCTGTTCAATCTTACGATTGTCAAGGAACAGGGAACTACAAATTACTAACTACAAAATTGGTTAAGTAAGTAAGTTTCTTCTATTGTCAGTGGCCCACTGGTTAGCGCTTTGGACTGGTGACTGAAGGGTTGCCAGTTCAAACCCCGACCAGTGGAAAGCGGTTGAAGTGCCCTTGAGTAAGGCACCTAACCCCTCACTGCTCCCAGCGCGCCGCTGTTGGGTTGCCGGTTCAAACCCCGACCAGTGGAAAGCGGTTGAAGTGCCCTTGAGTAAGGCACCTAACCCCTCACTGCTCCCAGCGCGCCGCTGTTGTGCAGGCAGCTCACTGCGCCGAGATTAGTGTGTACTTCACTTCACACTGTGTGCTGAGTGTGTTTCACTAATTCAAATAAATATATATATAAATAAATGCAGAGTCTGAATTTCCCTCACGGGATCAAAAGAGTATAATTCTCTTCTCTCTCTCTCTACATATACTGGACATACAGAGGAGTCACAATTACGTTTCTAGCTATCCCACAGTGATGCGCATGGTCAGGAGAGCCAGAGGCCGCTGCGTCTACACGCACCACCTGCTATGACATTCACCCAATCACACACCCATTCACACACTAGTGAAGGGGATTACCATGCAAGGCTCCAGCCTGCCACCAGGAGCAATTTGGGATTCAGTGTCTTGCTCAAGGACACTTCGATGGTGTCAGGTAGAGTGGGGTTCGAACCTGCAACCTTGCGGTCACCGAATGGCTCCTCCACCACCTGCGCCACCACCGTATATAGTGTCTATATACTGTGAAAACTTTTCACCAAGGTTTATCTGCCATCATAATACATAATACGCAATGGCACAAAGCGCCGGGCTTTTTGATTAATAAAGCAGTGACCTTGAGTTGTACATAAACATTGTGAGACTTCCTAACAAGCCATAACTTATTAGCCATAAATTGTTAATATTTAATATGTAGTCAAAATCTTGACGAATTCTCAAAGTCAAATTAACGCCGGCATGCTCACTGGGATGTCTGTACCGTTAAACTGTTGTAGAATACTTATCACCTCATAGCGTTACCTCTTGCTAGAAGAGCTGCATTCTTTCTGACCGAAGAATTAGACCAGAGGGTGTACAACCAGTTAACACAACACTTTCCCACAAATATCCTGAATTGATGAAAAGATCCTGACATTGAACCTAACAGTGAGTTAACTGCTAATCCCAATGATTTTTGCTAGCTGTAGCAGTAGACTAGTGGGCAGCACAGTGTTCAGATTCCTCTGTACGGCTAGCTCATCAGTGATATAGAGGACATTGGGGAATGTGGGGACAGAGCCCCAACAGTACAGTACGGCAATATTGTTGATATGGAAACAGATCTCTTTCTTTGTGAAATTGGTATGTACAGTTTACTGAAAACAGTGTGTAAATAGCCTGTCTTGATCATTTTCAAGGAACATTTTATATCAGGGAATACCCTTTTATAGGCTGATGTCTGTTTGGTTACTTACACAGAGAAGTAAGTTGGTAAAGAGGAGCGTGAAAAAGGTGCTTCATGAAATTCTGCAGGATTTTATCACAATTTCATTTTTTTGTCTCAAAATATTGGCATCTTTCTTTGATCGGCTTGCTTTTTGCCCCATTAATACATTGTGAAAAAAAAACAACACAGACTACACAGATCCTTAAACGAACACACAAACAAAGAAACACAACAAACCACGGACAACCAAATGACAACAAGATGGTAGGGGGAACGCATTAACTCCCATCCCCTAACCATCTTGTTGCCAATTGGTTGGCCATTGTTTGCTATGTTTTGGTTCAGATCCCTGTGCCCCAATGGTTTATTTGAGTATACCATTCTGAGTACAGCCCCTGCGTTGTTTTTTGAGACCGGGGGCCTGTACTACGAAGCGGGGTTACTGGCTTATCCGGGTAAGTTCGAGAGTAACTTGATGACGTGTGGCATAACTTCCTGGCTAACCCATACTATGAAAGGTGGAAAGGTTTAAACCGAGGTATGCCATGACAATATACGCCACACGCCAAAACTGGTCCGAGCAGTTTTAGTTCTTGGTTAACCCGAGGTTTACGCTAACCACACCCTATAAGTCAGTCCCTCCAGGATTTTGCGGGCCTTTTTTGTGATTGTTGCGGCCTAAAATACCTGATGTTGTGGGAGTTTTTCCAAAAAAATGCGATGAAAGTTGCGGTGATTTTTAGTTTGTTGTTGTGATTATATTGCGTGAGGAAGTAAAAGTTGCTATAAGTAATTGTGATTTTCCCTTTTTTACATTTTTTAAAATGAGGAAATATTAAATTATTACTGAAAAAAAAACATTAAAAGAACAAAGAAACTGAGAAATTCTTGTAAACAACCTTACTAGGGCTGCCAACTCCCTCAATCTCAAATGAGGGACACTTTCCTGGATATCTCAAAAAGATGAGGGACGCTTTCTTGCAGGTGTATGTGCACAAAATGGCAAGGTTTTATAAATCCACCAATTTCACAGTTTAAAAGTACAATCCACTTCTTGCTCCTTTTCTTGAAATACTGTAGCACTAGAATATAATCAACAAACCCTGAAAAGTTTTACAGCAGGCCCAACTTTTGAAAACATTTAAAAATGTAACAGCAAAGAACTTTTTGTCATTGTCCATCTGTCTCACAGGCTACATAGGCCTACTGTAACCAACATTTTATTGGTTGCTCTTCTGACCTCTTTCATAAGTATAGCCTATGCGCAATAATATTGCCTGTCTCTTTGGTTATCCTCAGTTGTCTGTATAACAATATATTATAACCAGTTGGGCAAGCTAATCAGGAGATGTAGTTAACTAAGCACCCACCAGTTACTCCACATCAGATGAAACTCCACTACACCAAAGCTATTTAAGACCAAATGTAGCTAAAAATGACAGTAGTTCAAAACAGCTACATTTCTAATGTACAAAAAGGCCTATATTTAATAATCCAACTTTCTTCTAGACTGTTACTGTATTGATTAACAAACAGCTCTCTCAATAGCTATACAATAGTAACTGATTAGTATATAGCCTATTGATATGCCTACTGTATGCCTGTTTACTGTGATATGATCATACATTGTGGACTTTTTTTTTATTATTATGGTATGACTGACGGATCAAATGCATCACATTATTGCAATGAACGGATCTTCCATGTGCAGCCTAGATAGAAGATTTGCTGCTGTGAGCTGATGCTTGATAATATAACTTTAAGGATCACTTCATTGCCAAAAAAAAAGCTAAATTAAGCTATCAGAGTCAGTATACTCATGCTGTAGCTTCACTACAGCCACGCTACTAAATGTCGTTAAACTAGCTTATTAATTTGTTCGCTATTGAAGCTACTGCCCGACATTGATTATAACTTCGACATTTAATTTAAGACATGTGATTTAAAAGGTGTAGAACTTTCTTGCCCATTTGTGATCACTGTTTCTGTCGAATACATTTTCTTGGTGTTGCTCTCCTGACCTGTCTCTGTTGTTTCTTGTCGTCTGGGTCTCTTTGCTCCCTGTCTTACTGTTGCTATCCAGTCAAATGTTTGATAAGCCTATAGCTAAATCGTAGCCTATACCTCCCGATTAAATGTGTTAAGTATTATAAAAACACGGAAGAAATGCCACCACATAAAAAACAGAAGCAAACGCGTAACCAGATGCGTGTAAACCCCGATTGACTGGGAGAATCGGGGTGCTTCAATGTGGGCCGGGCAATTAGAATGCCATTGATCGCGCTGTAAAGTAGACGTAGACGTGTGATTCTAGCTCAGTGTAAAAAAGATAGTTTGTCGACGTGAGCTCGACAAGACCACGCAAATGATTGGTCAATTTTGCGGGAAAGTTGCGGTGATTAGTTAAAATTGCAACACCGCCCTGAATTCACGGGGATTGGTTGAAGTTGCGTTGATGTTGCAAATCGCAACATCGCGAAATCCTGGAGGGTCTGATAAGTACTGCATCTCCAACAACATTTTCGCCTAAGCCAATGGCAACAGTAGGATGATCCGTTTGACATTGGCGCTCGCATTGTGAGGTGCTCTCTTCGCAGGAGCATGAAGGCGATTATGCCAATCACGAATCTCTTTCACAGCATCAATGTGCAGGTTGGTATTAGGTATATTTTGATATATTACGTACTAGCCGATAACCCACATAAATTATTAATTTGCATTTTGTTTGGGAGATTGTTCTGAAAATTATAGCCTATAAATAGGCTTACTAATTCATCTTTCTGTCCAACCACATGGGGTGGCCCTGTTAATTTACAGGTGAAATATTTTGCCTCAACCTTCATGCAAAAGTTTAGACGTTATAATGACCAAATAGCCTTAAATTCTAAGATGACGTGATCAGGCAAGTCTGGATGCAAGATGACCAGGCTCAGTCCAAGACTCCCGCATCTTTATCCTATCCTCAAGATTCTAAGAAGGTATGGCAATCACATCGTCTTGGATTTTTTGGGGGACAACCGACATGACATTTCTTCATTTCATCACAGGGCGTTTTAATATCGATTGATATGGCACTTGTGATATGTGAATTGTGTTACATTTTAGGCAATTTTAAGAATTATTTGCAAGCATTCTGCAAAAATTCTTTCAAGCATTCTGCAAACTAATAATATCCCGTAGCCTAAGAAACATGTGGCAATAATGTTTCACTTGCTACACATTTACCCGATCGGCAATGCGTTGCCAACATGCCTGTCTTTCTTTGTTCACGGCTTTAATTTCCCTTGAAGAGTACATTTGAACTCTTTGTATCTTGTCTTGATTATTGTGCATTTCCCATCAGTGAAATAAGGTGATCGCGCCATCGTTGAAAAGATTTACTTGCGCTGAAATCCGCCCCTATATGTGAACGCGCACAAACTCCAGCTAGATTAACGCCGGTTCAACAAATCAACCTCATAACCTGCGTCGTAGTACCGATTAACACCAATCAGGATAACCAGAGTTTGTCAAGCCCGGTTTAACAAGGTAACCCTGGGTTACTTCTGGGTTGGTTAAACTCCCTTCGTAGTACAGGCCCCTGGTCACAGGAAGATGATTAACTTTTGTCAGCTATGATGGACTGGGCTCATTCAGATCAGCAGAACTCCAGCTGTGGAGCAGAAACTGGTACAACTCTAGTCTGGGGTCTGTAGTTTGTTGTAGTAGTTGTTGTAGTTGAAGTCATATTAATGACAGCTGTGCCTATGTTTTAGGTCCCGGTTTCGGCTGCTTCTGAGTGTGTTACAAAATCATCACTCAGCATTCTATTTTCAAATAACCAACATTCTGATGATGGTTAACTCAACTGTCTAAGAAGGAGAGCTCTCCTCTTCATCATCATTGTGGACTTGCCACTAGGTTGTATTGAGTTGGGGTTTGGAGTTGGGGTTTTTAAGGGTGTGTGTGCGGGGGGGGGGGGTGGGGGGGTGTTGGGTGGGGGGTGTGGTTTCTGCCGAGAAAATACAGTCTAGTTCTCTCTCTTCCTGTGTCCCTCTCTTTCTCCCTTCCCCATGAAGACCTGTAAAGTAAATTGCTAATCCAATCACTTAATCAAAATAATAGGATGAGTAAAATACCAATCACCTCAACTAAAATATATTTCTGTGGTCAGTAGAAAACCACAAGTGCATGTGATCACAAAACTGTACACACGATTCTTCCTCAAAGTGATTTTAATGTGCATAGATATCTGCCAGCAGTGCTGTCTCTCCATGGTCACTCTGACACCCGCTGATGACACACAAGCCTCTGGCTCCCACTGGCTTGCAGCTCCGGGGGTCTGCCTCACTCGTCTGTTCTCCCTTGGTGTGCAGTGTTCTTGGTAATTACATTGATAATAGGGCACATTTGTAACTAGGGGGCACAACCTGAGGAAGCAAGATGCTCTGGCTGATGGACTTTGAGCTGGAGGAGAGGAAATGTAGCCTGACAAGGTCAACTCCTGCAAGAGGCAACATGCTGCCATGGAGAAGAAAAAGATCACAGGAAATAAAGGAACACGGGTGTGTGTGGTTGGTGAGGGAGAAGGGAGGAGTGAGTGGGTTGATAGGGGGTTGCCAGGTTACCACAACCACACTGGTTGTGACAGTTATAATGATATGAGACATACCAGATAATAGTCAGCACAGTATGTTTTGCTGAAGTTATTGTGAAATGTTCTGGAAAGTTCTCCTCAGTTTCAAGGAGAGGACCACTGTGATAAACGGCCTGATGCTGGTAGCTGAAATTTTCTCTACTCTTAAGACCAAATCTAAAAAGCACTCAGTTGAGACTTCATGATTGAAATTAAATATCTATATTCAAACTTGTATACTGTGCTGTCCTAATATGTGCACAAAAATGCAGTGGAGTCTGTACCAATTACATTTTTTTGTACCACAAACCAAATAATGTCCCCTTATCACAATGAACTGTCCAGGAAAATGAAAAGCTGTACAATGAGATGATTGCATCAGCTAAAGGACACGAGGAGAGACAGAGAAAATAAGTTATTCTACAATGATCTTAGTGGAGTAGACTTCTGCCAACAGATATCATTTATTACAGGAAATGCATTCACTGACCCATGGTGCCAGAACATGGAAATATGCCAAACTGATACAGCCCCACATTCACATCCATCCATCATCACATTTCCATGCCCATGTGTGTGGTAACGATATCCCATCGCTCTCGGCCCTAACATACATACCGGTATTGACATACATGCGTACAAGCACACGTCCACATCTGCATTATACAAAAACAACAAACAGACAAGCACAACCATGAATACTGGATGCACTCACTGAATAGGGTAAACACACACTCTT
>JAGFZM010001154.1:368481-406822 GCA_017657215.1 Limnothrissa miodon
ATTACCCTGCCTTGCCTGCTCGCCTGCTTAAGGACAACACAAAGGAAGGCATTAGGCTCTGGATTTTCAAGAGGAACCTCAGCTCAGAGGCTGCTTTTCACGATCAACCCACGCAGTCCACAATTCTTGCAACCCCCACCCCATCCCCTCTCTCATGCATGCAGCACCACCCCCCTCCAATGTGAGCAATGTGAGGAGCCAATGAGTTAGCTCGGCGAAGAGGACATGACTCAGTTCCATAGCCCTTTCACTCACTAATGGGAGCCCCCGACTGAAAGTGCAGTGACTCATACACACCCAGGTTCACTGTGGTGCAGCACAGTGCTAAGATAGACTGATCTGTAGTATCCCAGTTCATTTTTTTCTCTGTCACTGAACCACATTGAACTGAGGTGCCAGCGATGTCACCTCATTAACAGTAGTTGAGGCAGTGCGGATTATTCCAAGCCTGATTTACTGTATCTAATAGTCCCTTATTGAGGTCAATTTTATCATTACACAACCTTGATATAATTTAAATGCTAAATCAAAATTTTTTAAATGCTGCTAAAATTTGGAATAGTACTAATACAAGTCATTTGATGTTTACAGTCTGGTTAAAGGCTGGTTTCTTTGCCATGTGAATAGAAGATTAGTGGGCTAAAATATGAAATGCTACTGTATATGCAGTCATGTGTTTGCATATGCCAAGTTTTATCTCCCCACCAATTTCCAACTGGGACCTCCATGTACTAAAAATGGGCCTACATGGGTGTGTTGGAAACCCAGGATGTGATCAGAGTGTGAGCATGCTGAATGAAATGTAATTGTGTTCGACAATGGCTTTTCTAATCCCTCATGAGTTGATTAATTTAGTATGCGGAGGAAAAATCCTGAATACATCAAGAAGAAGACACTATTTCTTATACTCCTCTGCCCCCAGAAGATTTTTTTTTTTTAGTTTGGAAGACGGATGCTAACAGCACAGATTAAATGCAAAATGGTAATTTCATGAAGGAAAGTGACAATATATTGGCAGTGATGCACGGAAATGATTCATGTGGATATTAGTGGTGTGTTAAAATCATTTTCATTTAGAAAACTGTTTTATATTTAGTTACATGTACGATGTGGCAAAAAGAGGTCAGACTGAGGTATTTCTCACTTTAACTAGCTTTAGCCTCACAAAACACTGTGCATGCAGGAAGAGTTTATTACTTTTCTGTCTTTGTCTGATGTGTCCAATTGTGTTTCCGCCCACTGAAATCTTCCAGAGGAAAATGGGAATCGTCTGCCTCAGTCACTTATTTTGTCAACTTTGTTTACTCTGGAGGAAGCGTGTCACTGTCAGGGTAATGAAAATTTCAGTGGCCATTGAGTGTGAATGGACAGGGCTTATTTCGAATTAGATGCATTTTCTTTGAGGCCCCTGAAGGATTTTGACCCTGAATAAAATATCTTATGAGTTTCATGTTCGGAATTCCAACGAAACCATTAAGGTCACAGAGTATATAAGAAAAGTAAGTAAAAGTTTGAAAAAGAAATATCTTTGAGACTTCTCTAGGTCAGTTCGAAAGAAAATGGCAATGACTCAAAAGGTTTAGCAGTACAAAGAAGTAAGAGATGTTCAGCATCACTAGCGAGCTTTTATCCTATCATTTTGTTCATTGTCCATTTGATATGTGGATTCATGTCATACAATTACATAATTGAGGGGCAGAACATTTCGCATGGTCAAGGCACAATCAAAATCATATAGGGAGAATTATTTGATTCCACTGCATTACACAGCTTGAGGGAGCTCTGTCCGCTGTCATCAAGCATGACTGCACACAATATGGGGAAAGACAGCTGAATTTAGATGTTGGGAGAGAGCTCAGTAGTGTGAGAGAGCCTATTAAGATCAGTAACTGCAGACAGTCAGTTCATCACAAAATACAGAAATAAGAGCACCGTTGTAACATTCCCTGTCAAGTGCCTTAGTCATTTCCCTTTCAGAATTCAACATATTTTCGAATCATGGTTGTTGCTTTCATAAATTCATATCAGATAAGTCTTGTGTGAAGACCTTGTCAGTACTAAGCATGTAAATAGCCTCAGATGCTTTCAGAAACTCTTGGCTTATATTTAATAATATTGGACATCCCCACTGTCATGTGAAAGCTCTCACATGAGGGGACCATGCATTCTTCCCTTATACGAGTCTGATGGAGTTTAATTTTACTTCGAACTTGGGTTTGCCTGACAGTGTCATAAACACACTGCTTTCCCTGTGTGTGTGTGTGTGTGTGTGTGTGTTGTGGTGTGTGTGTGTGTACTGTACAGAATATATCATGTTGTTCTTCATGGGTGTTATGCTTGTAACTACAACCTCTTTACTGACTGAGTGTCGGAGATGCAATGTGACAAGTCTATTGATGCACCTCCAAAGTTGGAGGAGGGAAGCTTGGGCCTGTAATAGATTGAGGACTAAAGCAATACACCTCCAATGGCTAGCATTCTCCAATCTCTTGACAAGAAGACGGATGAACTGCCAGTGAGGTTAACCTACAGTTTTTAAAAAGTCTTTACTGTATACTGGATTGTGTCATTACCACGGCAAAGGGAGATGTTCTGAAGAACCTTTGTTGATATCAAGTTTATGGAAGTAGCGTTACATCACATAATGTAGGACTGATCCAACAGTAAATATCCGAAGCTTTCCCAACCAGAGTGTCCTTAAAGGCTCAATATGCAACATTTTTCATTTAATTCATCCGTTTCATACTGTTTAGGATGCTAAAATGAGTCATTACACTGTGAATGAACAGTGCAGAATGCGCCACCGTGGCCGATAGCGGTAGATACAGCATTTGCAATGTTCAGCAGCGCGGACCGCCTCCAATAGAATGCAGTGCAATACAATGCAATACAGCGATCTTTAGAGGGAGCTCGTGAGGGAGAAAAACAGAACGTTGCTTGGCTCCTCTTTAATGACATTAAAAACTACTGATAATGGGACTTTATTTCAGTTTACAGCTGCTAAATGGTGCTATACTGTGACAAAGTTTTAGCTGATGATGCTCATGGATGATGATGAAGCACAAGACATCACAAGCTTTAAAGGTCTCCTTCCAAAATAAACCGTTTAAGACTTGATGTTTTTACATTACCATAGGTCAGCCCAAGTTGTACTTCTATGCTCAACATTAAAATGCTCTCCTACCCCTGTAGTCTGTATTCGCCTGTGATAGAAAACTGCCGGGAAAAACGAGCGAATCGGAAAAGCTGTACAAATGTACGTCAATTTGAACATTATGTAACAGAGCGGTATGGCTGGAAAGGGAAAGCTACTGTAGCCGGACTACGCCACCCTGGGGTCTAGTACCTCAGGGAATGTTTAAGGGGCGGTTAAGCCTAGATGTGCTTTAAAAACCACAGGTTCTCATCGTACCAAGGGGCATGAATTTACAGAAAACAATAGGAAAACATTCACTCAACTTAAATATACAACGGGCACAAGACCTGACAAAAATGAAATATTTGTTACACTCACACAAAGAACAAAAGGTAGAGTTTACCTGAGGGGGGGGGGGCAGACTAGCAAGGAGTGTGACTAGACACTCTTAAGTGAAAATGTTTCAAACCACAATGCAACACCCACAGCAAGCAGCACTCAGTTAACTAAAAAGAAAAGCCTACGATTTGAGTTAAAAAAAAAAAATTGTGCTAAAGTCCTCATAGAGCACCTTTAAGAAATGCCTTTGGGATAGATAATCAGCTCCTGTTATAAAAAAAAACGCTTCAATGCTCCTGAAAAACATATTATGCTTTCTAAAGTCACAATGGAATGCAATACTTTTCTTTCTACTGTCATTTCCTGAGTTAAGTTTTGTTTAGCACAATGGTAGGTCTTGCCAGCTGGATGCCATATTTACAACTCACATTCCCAACATCATTTCATCTGCCAGTGGGATTTGACTTAATAACTTCAATATGGCCCCACTGGTGCCATCAGTTGTCATTAATTTTCCAGTTCAGATGACAATGATGAAAACATGATGGGGCAGGGTGCGGGAAACACTTTCAAAGAGTTAAATATAGTTCAGCCTCTGGGGAAGTAAACAATGAACCTGAATGAGCTCTCTATGACCAAACCTGAAAAAGTTCAAAAGAAAGAAGCCAAAGAAAATAGGCCAAGTCAGGACTGAGGATAGTGGACTCAGAGTCAGTGATAGACATGAACACATTGTTGATCAAGATAAGAAAACTCTAGTCCCAGTGGATTGGTATTTGCAGGCACTGGATGTGGTCTCTACACACCAGATGTCTGAAGTTAACAAGGTCTTCATTTCCCCCCCCTTCTTTATGTGTGTAACAACATAGATCCACATTGAGCTAACGAAGGATGTGGCACTCATCCACTAAACAGGAAGCACTTTCCTCTGCAACCACATTCTTTATCCTGCTTTGTAGATTAAGCTAATCTGTTCAGAAACTGAATAATGCATGCTCATGAATGTTGAATCTTACTGGATGTACAGTATACATCAGGTATTGCTTACCCAAGAATTGTGTTCCTCAACCATAACTAAATCTGCCAAGGATTTACCATCACTAATGCAATGAAATGGTTTAGTCACATCAATTATGTATTTCATACAAGCACATTTTCTTCCCAAGATAAGAGAAAAATTGTCTTACCCTGCACTCTGAGGGTGGGACTGATCTTTCTATACATCTTCCAGTGAGTAATGCTTTAATAGAAAAGATGGCAATTGAATGTATATTATGCTAAATAATAAATATATGTGTGTGTGTGTGTTTATTAATTAATAACCACTGAATTAGCTATGTGAAAAACACGTTCAGTGCATTCATTGTAGGCACCTATGATTTACATTAAGAATTTTTGACACACATATTTCAATAAATAAGTGAAATTATTAATTGCATTAGGGTTTAAGTCTTGCTATTAACGGCCATATGCTTATGGCCGGGGGTTGAAGTGGTGCATTGGGGAATTGGTAATTGTTTGTGGCTGTCCAACTGAGTGCCCTCAGAGGCCCCTTTAAAATGCCGGCTTAAAACAGCACCGACATTGGAGAGACATCTTTCTGCTCCACAGTATAAAAGCCTTTCATACACAATTCTCCCCTTAGTGTAGATGGTCCCATGATGGTCCCCGGCAGCGTGAGCACTTTGGTTGCTGCTACTGGCCGCCTGTCACCTGGGAGCAACGTTTTCAGGAGGCGGGGGAGTGGGCAAGAGTGATAGGCTGACCACTTGACGACATCACACCAGCCACAGCTTTAATGAGCGAATGTCTCTCTCTCTCTTTCTGTTGAGAGGGTACTGTATTCTCCTTGTAAGGCTCCTTATATGATAGTACAGCACTACAGGTGGATGTCAAAGTCAGTTTTCTACACTGTCAACCATTTTCAGTTTTTGAAACCTGGCTGGCTTAACCATACAGAAGCACGGAGTAAGTAAGTTTACATGCACACACAAAAAAAAATTTATTGTTATATTATTATTACTATTATTATTCATCTAATTTCTGAAGTACTCATGTAAATGGAATAAAGCATAATTGGTGTATTGTCATTATGAAATCTGATTAACACACCTAGGTGTCTTTCAGACATGTATACACCTAAATTGGGTATATTCATTCATTCTTTTATAACGGCTATGCGTGGGAAATGGACGCTGACAAATGTGACTGGAATCATCTGCAGTAGAGTAGTAGAAGCAGCCTGGCATTGTGAAAATAGAGTAGAAAGGAACTTTTCAAAGTATGATTTTGTCTAGCCTAGTTCTCATAGACAAAAAAATTGAATGTCACTGACCACTGTATTTCTTTTATAATTTAAGCTCTTCTAAATTAGTTAACTATTGTTCCTAAATAATACATTGTCCTGCTTTTGTTTAGCTTGTTGGTTAAACTGGTTACAATGAATTAAGAACTGATTTGTTTCTGAATAATTAAGTACTGTATTAAAACAGCAATATTTTCCTCCAGGTTGGAAGTCAGTTGTCTGTGGTGCACGCAGACACTATCACCTGTTGATTTCCAGATTGTTGTCCATATTGACAAATTCTAGCAGGTAAGGCACTTGCTCATGATGCATGACTCATGGACACTTATAGAGCCTAATTTTCAAGGACAACACAAGTGGGAATGAGTTCAGTCGTTGCAACTCATTGTGGAATGATGAAAGGACCAGCAGAAAGGGCAGTGCAGCAGACACATCCCAATGGAACGAAGCCACAGTACATCTACGTTTCATCCGTACAGGAAGTTGGTTTAGTCACAATGGGAGGATCTAGTGAGAATCTGTCAATGGACACAAAGTCACAAAGTGCTATCTGTAGGAAAAAGAACCATAATATTTCATACAATAGCCTGAAAACAATATAGACTGAAAAGTGAACTAAGGTTAGGCTTACTCATTGTCCTACTTACAGCACATCAGCACACAGAAATATGGAATGATTCACACCAGAGTCCTCCTATAATGCAGTAATCATAAAGCAGTTTTTTTCAGCTCCCTTCTTTTTTCTCTTGAGGGAGTAATGAGTGTGTCATCTTGATTCACAATTTTTAAAACTTGGGAAGCTCTTTTTGTTGGCTAATTCTACAAACTTCTTCAGCACCAATAAGAGTGGGGCTAAGTTGTTTATATAAAAGCTCTGCCGACATGTACTAGTCTAATGCACTCACCTAATAAATACACTGACATATTAATACACTGTACCTAAAACATGCAATTGCTGTATTGCCATATCTAAATAGGCTAAATAAAAAGATAAATAGATAGATAAATACATTATTATATATTGTTATGTCTTATTTCCTATGATGATCTATGTTAGTAAAAGTAAGACACGTGGTGCATGTCTTTCCTACCTGGGGCAATCTTTCCCTACATAACAATGGATGTCAGCATGACCTACGTTTTGAAGGTGAATCTGGTTTAAATGTTTACATGGGAATCACCCACACACTGATGAATCACTTTGCACTTTAGCTACCATTAACGACATGTAATAAGTTAATGCAGACCAAGAGATTTATGTTTCATAACAGTAGGCCTACTATATGGAAAAACAAAGATCTCTTGCCAATCTAGTGTCATGCCCAGTAAATGCCTTTTGTCTTACATGCTTGACTTTTATATGACATCATGGACCCATGAATTTTCATAATTATATGCTTAACTTCCACTACAATTGCTCCTGAATACACCTTTCCTGTTCTGTGAGATAAGCCTCATGCCAAAAGTGAAACGTAGTGGAACAATAAACAAACTTCCAGAGCAGTGATATGGCAGAGGTGTATCTGAAGCACCAATCCAATTGGCTACTAATGACAGTGATCACTTATTGTTCATCTAAGATCATAACACACCGATTTTTGAGCTATGAAAATATGGGAAAGGCCATTTGGTTGATGTCTCTGCACTGGTCTTAAGGGCTGTGTAATAAAGCCACAATAGTATATTTACTGAGGGGGCTGTTGTTTATCTGACTGCTGAGATCAACAAAACCTTTTCCTGAGGGAGTGAGTGGAAGTGTTAGTGACCTCCTAGGTGGTGAATAACAATGATGCGAGGCAGCTAGAACATTCTAGAAGACACAAAGAACACCTCTTCATAAACAAAAAGTGTAATTTTGCTCCGGGCAATTTTGTTGCTTGGAGTCCTTTTATTTTGTGGTATTTGATTATTTGCACATAGGCCTGGCATTCCAGAAGTGGTGAGGCATATCTAAATGTGGACAGTGCAAACATGGATAGGTTTGCACATGTTACATTTGAAGAGATGCTGTGGTGAGAAACTGAGGTGAAAACTATGAATGATACATAGCTGGAGTTTTGGGACCTTCAAGAGTGATGCAAGCAATAGGGAACCAACACAGTTCAATTTAACTGGGGTGAAAATATCAAATATATCCAGAGGATGTTTGTGTTAAGATGACCACTAATTTAAGGTAGCATCATTTACCCTCCCACCATCAGTCAGGCAATCCAATTTCACTAAAGAACACTGCCTGGAGTGAAATTCAATTTATCTGCCTAACTCCACTGTCCACAAGGGACACCAAGTCAGATGTTAACTAGCCACATGCAGTTGTGAATTAGTTAAATGTGTGCATAGAGGGTGCCTGAATCTAGTACAGGAAGAGCATTCTATGCTGAGTCAAAGAGTAAGACATGGATTATTTAAACTCCATGGGATTCTTGGATAACCACAGATGATCAATAAAGCAGGATTTGATTGAATCAGTACAGACATGTACACTACACTGTTGGACTCATACAAAGATAGAAAGACAAACTAACACCAATGAATTTTTACAATCTGATTCTTGAATATAGGTCTGTGAATGATCCTTAGCAGAAATGTGAAAGTTGAAAAAGAATGCCAAAACGCAAACATCAGGCAAACTTTTTTTTGTTCCCTCTTGACTATCAATCATTTTGACAGGGACAGTCCTAAAAAGAGACCCTGTTGTTGCTACTCCATGGTACCCGCAATGCTGAGATCTTCTCTCCAGCTCCCAGGGAGTACAATTACTGATCAAACATAGTCTCAGTCTAATGGAAATGACTTCACACAGAAACACCTTTCTGTTTTGATCGATGGTTGAAGCGACACTAAAGATCTAAAAAAAAAGAATGACTGGCAGATTATGATTCCTTTTCTATTTCACTGTTACATAAATAAGATCAAATTTGTGGTGTCACATATATAGGGCTACTATAGTGGAAGTGTATTAAACACATTCCCTAGAAATTATGTATGCATGATTTCATTTTAGAAAAGCTGCTTTCTGTTTTTTTTACTCCAGTTTGATTTCCATACTGTAAGGATGAATTCTATGGTACTGAAGTACTGCTAATACACTTTCTTAGCAAGTCAGATATCATAGGTTAACGTTTTATTACATCCTAATTAGGTAGATACACATTGTAAAACAAAGTTTTACCCTATATATAGATACTGTATATAAATATAAATAAAAAGCTGGCCTCTTCCTTCCTCACAAAAAAAAAACAAGGTGAGCGATACTTGCTGCATTTGCTCTGCGGCCCTCTATCGGCTTTAACGGCACTAAACAAGTTTGCCCAATCGGGTAGCGTTCTGTAGTTCAAGTGAAACTACAATTGACTTGCCTTGTGGGATGCGTCCGTTTCAATCAATGGAGGGGGCGGTTTTCGAAACTCCTTGGTGCCGCTTTTTTCCAGTCATGATTATTAAGAAAGAATTTTGTTGTTGAAAATACCTGCCTAAAATAGCTGAGGGTTCAGATGATTCAAATGCCTTAGTAATTACTGTTGTCAATTCTATATGTGTGCCTGTCTGAGTGAGTGAGCACTGTATGTGACAAGAATGTATGCGTGTTTGTGTGTGTGTGTGTATTTGCGAAACATTCCTCCACATGTATGTATGGCCTATGTTTGTGTGTGTGTGTATTAGGGGAGAGTATGCACAAACATCTCAGCTTAAATGTGAAATCCATACATACATCCATTCATACTTCATCACAGCCATGTGACTTCCATTTGCATCTCTCTCTTTATTACACAAGTGTCACATGCATAGACAGACACAACTGGGAATTCATACAGCACAATAGAATTGTACATATTTCTCATCGCATTGCCCTTATGCATCGTAGTCCGCAGTACAATTGCTAACAAAATCACTGGGTATTCCTGTAAAATATGCATGCAGCACCCTGGAAAACGAGCATAGCTACATCAATAATTGATGGTGTCACGACAGTCTCATCCCTCTCCTAAGGTTGTCATGTTCTCGGCATAATGATGCTTTCTTATAAAAAGCTGATGAGCCGACATTCTTCATTCTTTCTTTTTTTCCTTCTTTCCTTCTTCTTTTCCATCTATTCCTGTCTTTTTATCGTATTTCTTTTGTTCTTAGACTGGATAATCTAAAATAATGACAGCACTTAAACAACTTTTGATGGACAGGGTGTTCATCTAGCCTTTGTCCTCAGCAAATAGAATCCACACCAAAGTTTAAATATTTCCTACGGACTGCTACAAGAGCATCAGTCATTGTCAGAGCACACACCAGCCACTGACACTCATGACTGTTCAAAGCTTGGGCTACATCGATTGCTCCCGGCGAAGCCATCCACAGAGAGCCCCAGTCAATGCAGTCAAAGGCAAAAAAGATTTAAAAAAAAAAAGTACTGAAAAAAGGTGATTGTATAACTCCCGCTGTGCAATCAGTTATCTGGTCTCAGGGTCATACCAGCCTCTTGAGATCCGCCAGAATATCTGGGCCGGTGAGATTATTAGGCCAAACGTTTGGTCTTATTCAGGAGCCTCATGCATGCTAACTGTTAAACCACATGCTATTTTAGTGACACTTTCCTCACAACAGGAACAAAAGCAGAGGGCATGGGTTGGGAATATTTCAAAAGTCACCTCTTGAAAAAGATCATAACAAGCTTGATTACATTTATTAGATAGATAGATAGATAGATAGATACTTTATTGATCCCCAAGGGGAAATTCAAGAAAGGGACTACAACCCTCAATCTTCTGATACGAATCCAGACGCCTTATCAATTAGGCCACGCGGTCAAAGGACAGCTTTCCCTCTAGTCTGGCTTCTGCGACTAATAAGCTCATAGGAGCTTAGTCTGGCGAACCTACCATACTCTACATACCCGCCTTCTACATACCCTACCTACCCACCTTCTGATAGGCAGGCTTAACTACATCTATCAGATACCTCACTGGTGCTGGGGGGAAAGCTCGTTTCTCATTGGTTCTCACTTTTTTGGGAACAGAAATGCTCTAAAACGGCAGCTTCGCCAGACTGACTAGTTCACGAAATTCAATGTAGCATCACAGGAAGTATGGGCGGGCCCGACTACTCTTCCTCTTCAGCAAATTCTAAGCAATCAAATGATCACAGGAGAAACATAATGACATAATGACATTATGATGAGTTAACTAACATGTCTGCTCTTGTTGTCTGAAGAAATATTTTATTAATTATGGTACAGTGTTGCCTCTTATTTGGCTTGGATTGATTGGATATTTCTTCATCAGGAATGGGAACCCCTACTATCCAGTGCAATTGAATAAAAAAGGTCATGTGGCTTTTTTTTCTTACATTTTCATAGTAAATTACAAGGAAAGATATAATCAACAACATCATTAATAAACAACAACAAAAAAATTGCATGTTGCCATGAGGTAACATTTTGCCATAGTGAACCGTTGCACAATCAGCGCATAGGCAGTGTACTCCATATCTGCAGTGTCGCTATCCATCATAGTGATAGGAAATTGCATCTACTTGGTCTCCTGGCTCAGTTTGATCCCACCGTTCCAGGTGCACGCCAGGAATTAGCCCGCCATCCTTGAAGCCCGGATGTGGATTACTCCGTTCCCAGACACACCGGCTGAAGCACCCTTTCTGGCGGTCAGCCTGCTACGCCATTCACGCCAGCAACTACCAGAACTCGGCACGCAAGAGCTACATGCTAGGCTGGCCCAGCAGGCACCAAGGCTCAACGAGGCACCAATTTCCCCTCCTTTCCATCCCCTCCACCAACTTAGACATGGTTTCTGGCGGCCTACTCTGCTGGCTTCCTAGTCAATTCCTCCCTCTTTTCCCACACTCCATTCCCCTTCTAAAGATGGCCTGGGTCAGAACCCATTATTAGCATCACTGCCTCTCAATTTCCACCAGGGGGCAGCGAACGCCTACAGATTCCAGCCTGGCCTCAACCCCTGATGGCCCACCTTTAGTCAGCTGACTGCTCCCTCCCTGACCCACCTTACTTACTATTTCATCCATGGAGCATCCTCCTCAGACAGCAGCCATAGAACTGCCACCTGATTCCTCATCCAGAAGGAATCTAATTCTATTAGAGATTCAGATCCTTGGTGCTAGAAGCAGAGACGGATCTCATTTCAGCTCATTTCGGCGAAAGTGCTGCCACGAAAGTGCAGCCAGATGCGAATGACTGGCATCGATTCACCACCACTGCCGCTATCAGCAGTCTGTCTGCGCAACAAATCAAGATTCTAGGGCGATGGTCCTCGGGTGCCTACCTATCCTATGTTTGCATAGCAGGTCTTCGTCTCGCCCATCAAGCCCTCGTAAGCTAGCTATAATCCTATCTTTGGTAGCGGCCTATCATGCTCTTGGGGTGCAAGAGGGGCCCGTTACCAAGCCAAACACACTCTCCTTAGGGCGAAGTAGTGAAATGTTGTTTTAAAAAGTTAGTTCAGGAGGAGCTCATAGGAAGATTTACAGTCATTTACTCACTTGTCTCCTGCCTTCTTAGAGAACTCAGCCTGCTCACCCTTAGTCATGCGCTCCGGCGTTGCAAATCTTCTCCCCAACCAGATTTTACTCAGATTTTGATGATGTCATCCAGCCAAATACCTTTGTTAATGTCTATCTTGGTCAGACATTGGCCAAGTTGGCAGTATACACCAAATGGCTTAGGGCAGTCATTAACAGAATTTAGACTGGATCTCATAAATTACCCCACTAAAAACTGGAATTGTAATTTTTACAGTAGTACAAATAGGGGATGTACACAAGTTTTACACCAGTTGTTTATTAAAAAATACACTTGGCTGATGGCTACATGTATAATGCCTCACCCTGTGGTTTTACTCCCATAAAAAGGTATTCTTCTGTGTCATCACTCTGAATTATTTCAGTTCTCGGTCTGTGCCTAAGGGGTGTTAAATAGCTTTTCCCTTAAAGTTTTGCTAAGGACTTCTACAGGCTTCAACAGCCAAGTCACATAAGTAATGTTGATGCAGTGCCAGCAGGTATTAGAGAGTAGCAGCCATCAGGCAAGTGTTATTGCTAATAACCTCCTGGTAAGCTCTCAAAGCATCAGAATTGTTTTTTGTGTTAAACGCTAAGAACAGGACTACAGGACTCGGGGAACTATTCCCTGTGTCTTAGAAAGTGGACTCCAACCACAAACTCATCATAGCCATGTGAAAAGGGCCTGTACAAGTTGACTGAGCTCCTACTGTAAACAGACCTGTGTTCCATTGTTGACACTGTACCCTGATAGTGATACGCTGTCCTGACTGACACTGTGTCTCTCGAGTGACTCCGTCTCAATGGCTTTTAGGGCACCTGGCTGTCACGGGTCGAGTGATTCATGGTGAGCTCCGTTCGTTGGTCCTGTCTGTCATTAATGTGATTACATTCAGTTAAAAGGAAATTGGACAGGTCTGATAGAGATGATTTGCTGTAAGTAGCTCCTCAACCTCAGGCAAAGCTTTTAAAGTTCTCCTAGAGTCTGCTGAGCATAACAACCGGATACCAACTGACTTTTGGGTCAGGGTGACCTAAATAACCTTAGTTAACTTGTGAGTTGTGAGTAATTAATTTTCCTCCTGAATTCTCTCTCCCTACAGTAAGTGGATTACACAACAGTTCAACTAACACATAAGAAAATGAGCAAGCAGTGTAAGTGCACCACAAACATAGCCATCGTCACAGGCCATCATCATGCTGCAATTTTGCCAGAACCTTGTCAAAGTGAAAACATCGCTAGAACTTGTAAGAATGCTTACCAAAATGCACTAAAATACATCCTTTCAGATAGGCAGCCTTATACTTTCACACAACAAGGAATCAATCATCACTACACTGTCATGTTAAAGACATCACTTTTCCCAACATAAAGATATGTCTTCATGAACCGCTAGCTCTTTATTCACCTGGGTCATTGTAAAATAAATAAATAAACACATAAATAAATAAAATCTGTTCTTGTTCTGATACACCTCTTCCAAGCCAACCCAGCAACACAGATCACATTTGCACATTTTTGCTATTAATTTCACATTTTGAATTAAATAAATGACACCTGGCTGCAGATGAAAATACTCAACAGCTTGCCCCCAAACAACAGCGCAGAATCACTGACGGCACCTTAAAGGGTACATTACCATAGCAACACAAAGACACAGATAGAGATCTGGCCATAGAGTAGTCTGTGGAGTAGGTTAATGACTTTGTAAGTTTCACACAGATAGCTCCAAATTACAAATTACAGCAAAGTATCTGTTGCAGATGCATCTAATTATGTGAATGTCAATTTTCATTCTTTTTTATTTGTCTGGTCCTGGTCTATCCCCCGTTGCTTTTTTATTTCACATGAAATGCTTATTTTCTATCCCCTAGTGCATTTTTTGCACATAAAAGGCTTATTTTATTAATTCACTTCCAACACCAATGTCGTTGTTGTTTAAATGGGATGGCTGTGACTACAGCAATAAAAGCCAGAGTTGTATGATCAGCTTACTACAAGAGTTCTTAATTCAGTGACGTCAATGAAGAAAAGAAACTTTGATGGTAATTTACATACAAGTTACTATTCTGAGGAATAAGCTTCACTTTTCCATACCAGAATTCCAGATTCTTGTTGGCAGACACCCCCCACACACAGTAGACTTAAAATATATAATTCTTCTAATCTTTAAAACTGAAAGTTGAAGTCGCCTTTTGTTTCAGCGTGCTGGCATCCATTTCACGCAACGCTATACAGCTGATTCCCAGATTCTTATGGGCATTCACGCACAAGAGCCCAATCTTATGCTGGTTCCAGCCTCGCCTCTCAATTGACTTGGAACATCTGTCAATGGAATACTGGCTTGGTCCTGCTCCATTAGAGAAGAAACAGTGCATTCTCGTGCCTGTATGAGGTGGCCACATGGACCAGTTCCTGTTTTTCACCGGCTTATCTGTGGAGCTGACAACCCACACAGTTTACCACTGAGGATGTGTGCGTGTTTGAGAGATACAGCGAGAGAGAAAGAGAGAATGTTAGAGGGAGAATGCATGTGTGTGCATCCCTCTTTTTTTTCTCTTCTCACCCAGAGTGTCTGAGAAAGATAGCAAAAGCACTTTAACAAAGGTAGTTTCCCCCCTCTATCCCATGCCCACCTGTAAATATTTAGGTTCTTAATCCCATAGGGGTACAGAGAGATCCCCCCTGTGGTTTAGAATCAGTATTATAAAATGAATCTCTTTAACCACACTTACACACACACACACACATATACAAAAAGTGTCCATTTTCCTCATGCCACGTATCCATAGCACTCAAGGTGTCACTGCAGTCATGCCACCTGGCTGATGGGAAGTCTTTCAGAGAAGAGAGGATTTTGTCGTCATAAAGCTTTTAATACCCTTGCATGTTTTTTCCCCTCAAGTTTGCCTGTTCCATATGCAGACACTCCATCTAGCTCTCCTAAGCACTCAGTTCTTCCCCATAATTTCAGTTCCGATACAGTTTTGGGATTAAAGAAGCGGTGATTCACTCCTGGCATGCTAAACACATTTATCGCACCACGTGAATGACAGTGTTTACGCAGGCATCTAGTGCTCCAGTTCCACACACTCTCTCACGAGGCCTCCTGAGCGCGTGCATAGTGTGAGTGCAAATGCATGGCCAAAGGAAATAGGTTGTGCTCTACAGTACCTACCGCGTGCAAAAGGAAAGAATAATGTGTAAAGACAAATACAGTCACACATGAAGTCAGAGAGAGAGAGAGAGGGAGACACACAGACAGAGAAAGTTAGAAAGAGATTGCTCTAAACAGGCCCCACATGAACCCTCTAACACACTCACACCCACCCACCTACAGTGACCCACACACACACACACACACAGTCAAAGAGGGTCATGTGTTTTAAGTCCTCTGGGGCAGGAAAGACAGAAGAGAAGTTTGCCATCTCATCCTGTGAGTCATCCGAGGCCAGGCCTGGCCCGGCCGGAGTGCAGTGGGGTGGGTTAGGCTTGGCCAGGGACGGCCGGTCAGCCAGGGGGAAAAAAGGAAGCGAACAACAGCGAAAAAAGAAAGTGTGACGCACACATAGAAGTGAAACAGCTGAGCAATGATACGACTCAGGCTACACACTGATGGACACTTAGACCAATCTAAGAGTCATGTCAATCAAATACAGTTCAGAGTTCCTTCGCTTCAAATGTTTTATTTTGCTCTCTCGCACGGTCTGTTCTGGCTTCTGTGCGTGCATGTGGAGTTCCACAGTTTACAGTATAATGGTTCTACGTCATCACAGATTTAAAGGACCAGAATAAGGTTTTATTATTTATATTTGGTCTTTGCTGTCAGTGATTCATGACAATCTGTGGGTGTCATCAGAAGCCGACTTAATACAGCAGTTCTGTTTTAGAAGGGAAAGGTACCTCAATGGACACATCATTAAAAATGATCCATTCACATTCCCCTCTCCTACTCTTTAAGCTTGTGAGAAGCTTTGGGAGTCACTTTTGGCCATTTCCATTGCCGTATCTGCTGAGATTTCTCCATCCATTTTTTCCCCTCACCCAATTAAACAACAAAGAGCACTGCACATCTTTCAGAGAAAAGGGCCTGATGTTGCTTTCTCAGCTAATGCAGGGGCTTTAGTCATCCACTATCGCCAGGGCGACTTTGTGAAGATTAAGAACAGAAATACTTAGGAAAAGATACCACTGTCTTAGCCATTATCCGTCAGGATGACGCCTCAGATTGCAACCCTGGGTGCTTTGATGTACTGCATTTGTGGGTTTTCTGAATATAAATGAAGCAGAAGTTGTCCACACACCAGGATTATTATGTCCAAATAGACTCTAATTGTGGGTGCATTTCAAACTCGCTGTTATGATTGCTCCAATTGTTAGATTCAAGCATTTCTGTGTAATTTGTAGTTTTAGAGTTGTTTTGCAGTGCAATTATATTTTAAGCATATCATTTTCACTTGCAATTTGAATAATTTATCATCATAGACTGTATAAATTGACTGCCCCATTCCACTTTTTCCATATTCCCTTGGTCTGAGAATAGAGGAAGCAGATCATTTTCATCCCATATTAATACAGTCTGGCTTGTACCATATGCAAATGACATGCAGTTCTCTTCTGATGTCCGCTATGTGCCTTTTCATGTCATTCAATTTCATAAAAAAAGATCGTCTTGCCTTTGTAGAGCCAGTGGTTTCACACTCTGAATAGTAAGTCATGCCTGCCACCTCCTGTCTGTAAGCTATCATTACATCCAAATAAATAAATAAATTGAATTGACACAGTACAGACTGAAATCAAAAATGCATATAATCATAAAAATGCCTTGTTTTAAACACATAGACAGTAAATACATGTGAACCAATAGAATAGGATGGAAGGATGGATTTAAACTATTTCAGCCCCCTGCCCCGACCCCACCCCCCAAACCCAGCCAGCCACTCTACTTATTGATTTATTGTTACATTACTAAATTGCATTACTTGCCAACTTTTTTTTTTTTTGCTGTTGAAGACAATGGGTTATATTTAATCAAAACTGACAGCACTTTAATTTTCAAATTCACAATTTCTTAATCTTTAAAATTATTCTATTAGCATAAAACTTGGATCTATAGTTTTTTGGGGCACACAAAAGCAGGCAGACACATATACATAAAAAACATGGTGTGCGAGTTGCAAATTCAAAGATAACCTTTCACTCACTAAATAAATGTTAATACAAATCAAACGTAAAAGCAAAAAACATGTAAACACTATCTTCACCTCAAAAGTGCATTTACAGAGTATCCTGCTCATGCACCGTAAATACTTGCACCACTGCATAGTAATGCCTTTGAGGCACAGACTACTTCACCTGTCATTGGACACTAAATGACACCCTTACCTTCCTGTGCTAGTTATGCATATTTTCTCCACCAGTGGAGCAGAACACTGTGTCATAGTGAAAGGCAAAATGTTGTCTGACAAGGACCAATATTGCTTTAGGCTTTAGAGACTAAAACAAGAAAATCTCAGCATGGTTTTTAATAGTTCTTGGCCTATTTCCTTAAATGTCCTGTCATAATTTTGTAGAAAATGTATTTATATACTGCATTATACAAAAGTCGTGTTTCATAGCGCTTCGCAACAGAGTTGCTGGGCCAGCTGGAAGCTAGGTCAATCTTGTCAAGGGTCACATATACACTTGATCGCTGTCCATCCAAGAAAATGAAGAACATTACACAGAATACGTCTAAACAAATATTACAAATCATTACAAAAGCCCTCTGTAAAATGAAGATTGAAAATGTGAACTCTGGCGGCATCTGGTGGTTCTATTGAATTATGCTGCATAAACAACTTTTCATATGGATTCCTGTCCATTTGAATCTGGTATACTTTCTTACAACTGTTGAGAATCTATTGATGACATTATTAGATTGCCATCATTCCCCTGTTCTACTGATGTAACCTAAAACTACTATCAAGCCTTGCAACTCCAGGGTTGCTCTGAATAGTAGTTATTTTAGGGTCCCAAAGGGTCATGCCTCCTCTGTGAAAAATATAATATGTAAATAATAAGGCCTGAATACAAATTAAAAGTGGTGTATGCTGAACATATTATATGCTCTTACATACTAAAAAGACCCATTGTTTTAAGGTGTGTGTGCAGAAAGAAATTGGAAGAAATGCACCAGAAGGTCTGCGGTCCATTTGTATTTACTGTATTATTCCTGTGAATAAAACATGATAACAATAACAACAACAACAACAACAACAAAAGATTGTGCAATTTTTGAACCCTTGGGCTATGCCTTCCTTTGGATGTGAGGATATCTGGATATAATACGGATAACATTACTTGATATGAAGTACAAAACTAAGCAGCCACTCTGGCTGTCTGAGTAACACATTGATAAAATCTGAAGAAAATACATCACATTCTCACTATGATGAAATGGCATCTTCCTGTTCCAGCACTGCCCGCTTGTGCATTCTTTAACTCAGTGGAATGACCCATCAGACCTGCAGGGCTAGGGTAGCCCTGATATATTGCAATATCAAAGCAATGCATCGCCAAAAAACCTAGTTACTCAGCAATTCTGCTGCCAGCCAGTGGCACTGATGTTCCCATTTAGTAGCTGCAGGGGGGGTTGAACCATGACATGTGTGATCACAAAACTTGGCTGGGGGAATGGACAGAGAAATTTGGAGAGAGGCTATAAAGCATAAATCATTTGGGGTAAGGGTAGGGAGTTGATGAGGTGGCATTTCAATCACGGGCCATTTTACTATTTTAGTTTTTTTTTCTTTCTTTCTTTTTTTTGGTATTGACTCAGCGACTCAGCAGCCATCCATCACTCTATAAAAAAAAAAAAGCCAATCTATGGGGGTACCAGTCCATGCTGATAGAGAGTGCACTTCAGTGGCTTCACATTTTGTCAGCACCTATTCACTACAACAGTGGTATCTAATTATCACAGAAACTTCTTTTTAGCCCTCTTTTAAGTTCACATCTTTGAAAACTTCCTCAGTCCTATGATTGATATATGTAGGCAGTTGAGATCCAACTGGGGGGGGGGGGGGGCGTTAGATAGACACTCAGATAGGACACTGGAGTAGAGGAGGTGACAGAAATGCCATCACGAACAAAAGGTGAGGAGAGACAAGTTGTAACAACACATTATGTACTGTAGTAACTTCGCATTAGGCCACACCAATAAAATTAGTTGGTTCTCGGATTCGCCGCTTGAAAAAAATGCAAAATGAAATAAAAATAAAATTGAATTCGAACTCACACGAACATAAAAAACACCGTGGCTGATAGCTATAATACTGTAAAAAACATCATGCTGCATTCACGTGACGTCGAAAACCAAATCGCGCCTTTCACTTCAGAGCGCAAGAGACATGATATGAGGAAAGATGCCAGTGGAACGGGATTCTGCTAGGCCAGTGCTTGCAATTATTAGAATATTTGATCAGAAGAGAAAAACATTTGACAAGTGCATTGAAATTAAAGAGGATGAGAACTTTGCAGTTGTACTCACGGTGCCGAGAGCAGTCTGCTTGTGCAACTCTGTGGAGGTGAGTTTGATATTTCATTGATTGAGAGGCGAAAAAAACCCATTCAAAGTATTTCGCCATCAAAATCAATCAATCAATAAATTAATAGCATGTGCCTACACACTCACATCCTCGCGCGTGCACACACACGCTTCTGTTTCTCATGCAAAAAATCGTCTCTTTTCTAGATTCACGTGACTGCACGTTGATGAATACTCATCTCCGTTGCGCTGATCTCTGAGTTTTAGTCACTATCTAATTGCTATCTGGTGAATCAATGCGATTTTGACGTTCTAATGCCCTGTGATGAACTGTGACAAAATTATTTTGAACGTAGGCTACAGGAGGTAGCCTAGTCTACATTATATGTCATAGCCCTACCTCAATTCCACAGCCAGCCTGCTTGGTGCTTAGATTCACAAACTCTTAAATAAATGACCAAACCTTTACATAACATAGAATAACAGAATTATGAATTTTTGTACATTACCTAAAACCTGCATGACATAAAGTGTGCTGTGAGGTGTGAAAGTTAAGTTTATAAATTAGGCCACATTTAGTTTTTCTTAATCACATGAGTAAATGTCTTTAAAGCCTCTATGTATGGGATCGTATCAGAATTCCCCATCTATCGGCGAAGTGGTATACTGCATACGTTTGAATAAAATGTATTAGCCCTCCCCTTCCCACAATCCTAATTTCTTGCTACGGAGGCCGAACGCTCGCTCGCTCGCTCTTATCTCAGTTTCTGCTACTCAGTCTCTGAGCGGAAACGCGAAAGGCGGAGCTGAATATACGATACTGCTCTCCCCTACAAGAACCCGTACTTTTGAAAATGGCGGCGCAAAATGGATATTCTTCTTTGGTCCCCAGCCATATCTATATATAAATGGAAATTACCAAGTTTACCGGAACACTACAATTTATTCATGGAGGTAATTACCATCGTTTTACATTATATTTTTAAAATAAAAAATATATTTTTAATAAAAGACGAAGATAAATAGAAGATAAATCCTACACATAGAGGCTTTAATGAACATTAACTGTGAATGTGCTAATTTACCTTCAGAACATTTTTTTATTGTTATTTTTATTTCGCTCGCTCGCTCCATATTTTTCCTGAAAAAATCCGAGAACCAACTAATTTTATTGGTGTGGCCTTATGTAATGAAAAATGAAAAGATTTTTTACTCCAATATGTAATAATTTACACATTTTATAAATATTAAATATTTATATTTCTTGCACGCAACAAAAACAAATTTCCAGCTACCCTTTCCATCAATGGTGATGTCAAGAGATGGATTTAGGGCCATCGCCTCCAACTTGCACAATCATGAGCAATCCAAAAGTTGATGCAATAAATCTGCGAAAGGTAATCCCTCTTCTAGAGATGATAAGAAACCGCTGCAAGAGCTTCTATCATCCACGCCAGCATATATCAGTAGATGAGCAAATGGTTGCCACAATAAAGCAGTACACAAAGGCAAAGCCAACAAAGCAGCCTGAAATTTTTTGTGTTAACTGATGTAAATGGATGCACCGTTGACTGCAAGTTGTACACTGGGATGAACATGGCAGCTACAGGGAATGGACTTTCCTTTTATGTGGCTACATTGTTTACTGCGACAATATCTACACTAGCCTTCGCCTGTCCTGTGTGTTGGGCCAGCAGGGGTTTGGAGCATGCGGCACATACAGAGAGAACAGACTGGGTGTGCCAAAAACAAAGTAAAATGCCCTGACTGCAAAGGCGGCAAGAGGATCAATTAGATGGATCAGAGATGGTGAGCTGCTGTTTGTCAAATGGATGGACACCAGAGAGATCTCTATCATCACAACTGTTCATCCTATGTACACGACAGTCATGCGGCGAGACAGGGGAGACAGTCATGCGGCGGATGCAGAATGCCGATGGGGCTTATCGTCACGTCTCTGTCCCCAGACCCACAGCTGTAGGTGAATATAATAAGTACATGGGGGGGGTGGGGGTGGACACATCTGACCAGATGCTTGGTACTGCAGAGGTGGCCAACAACTGTTTTGCAGCACATGTTGGACATTGCCGTCACTAACAGCTACATAATCCACAAGGAGCTCATGATGACACAGTAACAGGCACCCATGACACAGCAGGCCTTCCAAGAGGAGCTCTGCCGACAGCTGCTTGGAGGGACTGAACCACCACCTAGGCACCCCCCCACTCAGCCCCACATTCCTGGCCCCACCAACAGTGATCAGGAACACACAGGAAAGAGGCAGAAGGCCTCCATGGGTAGGAGACAGTGTGCAGTTTGCAAGAAGAGCACTCCTTGGATGTGTAGGGAGTGCGACACTGGTTTTTGTCTTCAGCTTGAGAGGAACTGTTTTGCCCAATTCCACAGCAGCTAAAAAATAGCCGGAGCACTCAGGATGTTTTTTATTTTTTATTGTTGTGTTTTTGACTCTGAGGAAGATGCACAGCGTCAAGAAGTATTTTTTTCAAATATGTACATTTACATTTCTGCTATCTCAGAAAATGAAGGATTCAAGGATTCCTTGATTTGAACATGTAGATAAGGATTCAAGGATTCCTTGAAAATGTGGACCTGCTTATTTGAACATGTATATAATGAAAAAATACGTTTTGAAATTGTGCGTCTTCCTTAGAGATTTGAAAAATGTGTATAAAAGATTTGAACATGTGTATAAGGAAAATGTGACTGAAATTCAAAAGGAGCACTCCTTGGATGTGTAGTGCTGCTCTGGGTCTGCAGCTAGACAGGAACTGTTTTGGCCAATTTTGCAGCACCAAAATAAACGCCTAGATATGGACAAGACTGAAGTCATGTTGATTGGCCCTAAAAACCTGACCACCACTCTACCCCATCATCAAGCTTATTTAGTGACCTTTCACTCACACCTAACACAAAGGTCAAGAACCTTGGGGTATATATTGATCAAGACTTTCTATTCTATTGATCAAGACTCTCTAAATAGTCATGTAAAGCATATCTCCAAAACCTCATTTTTCATTTACGCAACATTGCTAAGGTTAGAAAATTCCTTTCCTTTGAGGATGTAGAAAAACTAATACATGCATTTGTTACCTCCAGACTTGACTATTGTAATGTTCTGTTCTCTGGATGTGGTGCTAGCTGCATCAAAAACCTTCAACCAGTGGCGGTTCTACACTGAATTGCGCCCTGGGCGAAAGTCCTCAAATTTACCTTTTAGTCTACGTTTCAAGAAACGTTGACACGATATTTCAACGTCGGCAACTTCTGCATTCTGATCTTACACGCATAGCGGTGGCTAGCATGGGTACCGTGAATTACACGTTCCACCACTACCTTAATCATACAGAGAGAACATTGTTGCAAACCTTTATCTTTTGCCCGTTTCTTCTCATCTTCTTTTCTTTTTTTTCCTAAATTTGGTACCTGATAGCTTTGGCCTTTTTCTCCATCGCTGTGTTTACACCTAATCGACAATCAATAGATTTCCCATCCGCAGTCACTCACGACCATAAGTCAGGACTAAAGCAATTCACCTCCACTTCATAATCGTTTTTATTAGGCCTACCTATTTTTATTAGCAATTTCACATAATTATTACAATTATAATTATAATAATTTCAAATAATTAAAAATGTGCTACTTATTGGTCTGTGTTTATAATTTTTTCTCTTTTTTTCTAAGTAATATTGACATAGTTTAGCCCACCTTCTTGTCCGCTTCTTTTGGGAGAGGTGAACTGTAGCCTATAGCCTACTCTGCGCCCCCATCTCCTCCCCTCATTCCATCTCGGCTCGCTTCTGTGCGGCTCCCTCAGCAGCAGGCAGGACCGGCACAGGTAGCCTATAGACAATAGAAAATCGCTCCTCCAAGTTCGTGTGCCGCCCCCCACGTAATGCCGCCCTGGGCGGCTGCCCCGTTCGCCCATGCCTAAAACTGCCGCAGCCTTCAACTAATACAAAATGCTGCAGCACGAGCACTCACTAGGACAAAAAAATATGACCATATCTCACCTATCCTTGCTTGCTTACATTGGCTTCCTGTTAAATGCGGAATTGATTTTAAAATACTTCTCCTAACATACAAAGCCCTTAATGGCCTTGCTCCAGCATATATTAAAGACTTACTTTTTCCCTACCACCCTTCTAGACCCCTAAGGTCACAGAATGCTGGTCTCCGAGTAATTCCAAGAATATCAAAATCCACAATAGGAGGAAGAACATTCTGCCATCGTGCGCCTGTCCTGTGGAACAAGCTCCCCTCTAACATTCGCCAAGCGGACACTCTCAACACAAGTCTAGACTCAAAACTTTTCTATTTACTGACCCCTTTAGTTAAGGATGTGTATGGTAAGCCACACCTCCTCAAGGTATTATTGGAAAGGACTGCCTCTGCTGTATACTCCCGTCCCAGGGTTCCCACACCTTGGTTGACATCAAATTCAAGGACTTTTCAAGGACTTTCCAGGACCAATTTTCTTAAATTCAAGGACCACACAAGGCAGCATTACCTACTGCTACCGCTGAATTAGCCTGGCTTCCACAACGATAAGCTCATAGCTTAGTCTGGCCATTTTTCACGCGTCACAGGAAGTATGGGCGGGCCCAGGCTACCACTGAATATGGTATCAATTAACAATTATAATAATATTTATAGCTTACATTCCTATCCACAATACATGCTTTGTCATGCGTTTAGTTTTACATTTGGTGGGGTCTGTGATCTACAGTGGCTCCTTGGTGACATTGTTTTGCGAGATCTCAAGTTTCTTTTGAGAGATCTCAAGTTAGTTTTTCTGGATCTCGCTAAAACTTTAATTTTTTGGACTTTGCTGGGCTTCGTAATATGCCCTATGGCCCATGCCCTGCCTGCCTAGTAGTAGTAAGGTTGCCTCTGCTGCACCTTCCCTGCAGCAGTGCAGTTCGTCCAGGGGCATAGCACGCAGAACAGCTACAGTCACTCTATTCTATTTAAATTTCCGTTCAATTATGACAGTTGCTTCATCAGCATTCAAAGAAAACATTTTTTTAAGCTTATCGGACAATTCTTTTTTGCACTGTGCTGCAATACCGTGTGTGCACATGTATGAAGCGTGTGCATTTGATATGGACAGTCTGGAGAGGGCGCTCTGGTCTTCTGCAATTACTTTAATCAGATTTACAAGTGATTGAGAAATGGTGAACGACAAGTCATGCTAGGCTATAAATGAGCATATGCACGCTTTTAGTGTGCAAACTCGGTCAGCCATAGAAGTGCAAACCTTGGTGGTAGGGGTTGTAACGCCAGGCAACGAGGGTGTGTGTTGTAGCGATCTGACGTTCGCCTTATGGATAGCCTCTGACTGGTGGCGAACTGGTACTTTCTTACCACTGCTTCCATAAATAATTGTTTTATGGCAAACCACACAAAGGCACACACCAGCCATTTTCATTTCATTTTCACATTCCAAATGCTCCATGCAAATATATCTTGACGTACAAGCTCAGCCAAGATCACCTTGAACTTTTCTTTGCTGCTGTTCGAGCTTGTGGTGGCTTTAATGACAACCCCTCAGCTCGGCAATTTAGGTCTGCCTACAAGCGACTGTTGATGAGGCATAACATCAAGAATGGCACAGGTAACTGGTTTATAGGCAGAGGTGGACAATTCCAGGTTCATAAAGTAAAAATCCTGCCATGTTTTCCTTTTACCACAGCTGATGGTAATGAACGTTCAAGACAGGTACATCAACTTCTCACTGAACTCACCTGTGTTAGAAGGAAAACATGGCAGGGTTTTTACTTTATGAACCTGGAATTGTCCACCTCTGTTTATAGGCGATGACACCTATGTCCTTGAAGCAACAATGAGCAATGTCAACGCTGCTCGAAGATTTGATCTGTTGCCGCTTAAACCACAACAGGAAGATCACGATTACACGGATTGCCCAAACATTGAGGTGCTTTCTTGCTACAAGCTGGCTGCAATAAGTTATATTGCAGGGTTTGTGGCACGGAGGATGCAGCAACGAAGCACATGTTTGGCATGTAACAATGCCCTGTCATCCTCTACGGATGTACATGAGTTTGTTACAATGAAGAGTAATGGTGGACTCGTTAAATCATCCCCAGGGTTGCTGGCAGTGTGTAACATCACAGAGCGATGCTTTCAGCGACTAATGAAGATGAGTGGAAGTCAGCTGCCACAGGGACATGGAGTGCTTACCTCCATTACTAACGAGGTTCTCGAGGAATGTGTAGGGAAACAACTTTTCCCAAAACCACTTGTTTGATTTACCCGTGACCGAGAACTATGTCCCAATGCAAATAAAATCAGCATCCTCGCTGTATTGCAGGATCCGTCTGCATCACCTGGGAAAACGAGAGACTGAACGGCTGACTGGTGAAAATGTCAGGAAATGTCTTAAGAAGACCATCCACTTCAAAAACCAGTAGAGGCATCTTTGATCAAGTCTGTTAATATTGTGAATATGTACATATTGCACATGTGTAAATATTGTATGTATATTGAGTGTATAATGTATATATATATTGCATATATATATATCATTTTGTATGTATGTAAATATTGTGAATGTGTTAATATTGTATGTGTCTATGTCTGTAAATATTGTACATATATAAATATTGTGAATATGTGTGTATATTATGCATGTAAATATTGTATGTATGTAAATATTGTGAATATGTAAGCATGTAAATAAAAGGTGTTATACTATATAAGTTAATTAAGTTAATTCTGTTCATCGATGCCTGCAGTCAGTCCTCCTCAATTAGTACTTTGCCACTAGCATCAGTTCTGTTCTCTTGCTGCAATGTTACCACCCAGAGCCTGCATTACGGGGAGAACTTACATGCCCTGAAACATCAAATGTCTTCCTGTTGTGTGGCTCCCCAAGAGTGATGACATCATTCATAACAAACTCTGCTCTCTGATGTATTGTTGCATCCTAGAGCCTGCATTACAGGGCATGGGATAGCACCATGGTGTCAGTACTCTCTCATCTTAAGTGCACAGCTTTAAACATCTTGCTGTATTGTGGCAACCCAGAGCCTGCATTACAGGGCATGGGATTGCACCATAACAGCTACGGCATTAGTGTTCATCTCCATCCTTCTGTGCACCTGCTTTCTTTAATGGGACAGTGACTTGCCTTGTGTTTTCTGACCACCTCTCCTCCTTCCATCAACCTCTGGCAGTTGGGCCCCTGTTGCTCTTGGGTGCCCCTTGTTAATTCCTTGAATCCTTGCTTGAATATTGTTCATAGTTTCTTGGTTCTGTTAATGGCAGTGTTCAAAAATGTTTTTGATAAGTTCTCAAAGTTCTATATTTTCCTTACATTAATCAGTTAATCACTTCATGTTTCGATTTTTGACGCTGTTCTTTTAGGTAAATGTTATACTGTTCTTAACTGCACCCCAGTCTATTTTATATATTATTTAAAACAGGTTCAGTAACTTTATGGGGAAACTGCGGGGGAAAGCTATCCCATGATGCAACGTGCACAGCATATATTGTAGTGATTGACAGTTCTCTTTTGTTTCGAAGCCGAAACGTACGAATGGATGATGCCTATCTTCTCTGAAGTCAACTTTAACCAACCTTTTGAAAAAAAGGGCAGTAAGCGCTCTGACGCGCGCAGGCAACTACTTAGACAGCTCTGCATGATGTCAGGTCCTCTTTGCCTCTTTCACCTCGCCTACTAGCGTGTGTTTCTGAATCACCCCGTTTGCCTTTTCGCAAATATTTCTAATCAACGGCTTTTATCAAAGCCCACCACAAAAGCTTTTTTTAAAAGCTATCCGAAGAAGGAACCATCTTGCTCAAAGATCTCACATCGGTCCCTACCTTGGTACCTCGAGACGCAGGATGGCAACTTGAAGATGTACCGACTGCAATCGTCACATGGCGGTGTTCGACCGCCATGCTATTTGCTTCTTGTGCCTGGGAAGCGGCCAAGCGGCTATAGCGAACAGGGCGGTGTTTTTCGTGGGTTCGGCCGGTAGTCCAGGGACGGCCTCGACCCCCGTTGGCACTGGTCTAGCTATCTAGCGGCTAGCCAGTTACCAGCTAGCTCCATCGGGGCTGCTCTAGCCCGTTCCTCGCTTCGACGAGACGGATGAGCCAATGAACGAGGTCGTTGATGAAGATGAGTGCGCTACCCTCTCCCGATGCCCGCCCCCTGCCTGCACATCCCACGGTCGTCGCGGACGTCCAGGCAGCATGGGAGGCCCCCTTCGTCGCCATTGCTCCCCTCCAGGGGCACGTGGCATTTTACGCAATGGAGAGAGCGGGTGCCATCGGCCTCTTGCGTCTCCCACGCGTTGAGGATGCGGTTGCGGGATGTACCAGCTTCGGCCACCACCTGGACCTCGCCTCCCGAGCTCCCCTCCAAGCCGTGTCAACACACGGAGCGGCTTCTCGGGAAGGCGTTCATCTGTACGGGCCAGGCAGTCAGGACGCTGAACACCGCCTTCCTCCTGTTGTCTCTGTCCGAGGAGCTGGCGGCAGACCTCTCCGCTCAGCCCTCAGACCTGACGCTCCACCAGCTGCGGAGGGCCACCTCGCTGGCGTCACTGGCCATCCGAGCGGCGATTGAGGCCGACGGGCGCTCCCTCGTTTCCCTTATCGTCGCCGATAGGCATCTGTGGCTGAACCTCTCCTCCATGCCGGAGAAGAGGCACCTCCTCAACGCGCCTGTCTCCACTGATGCGCTTTTCGGCCAGGCTCTGGAGCTCCAACGTGAACGGCTGGAGAAAACGAAGTCAGCAGCCAAGGCCCTGCAACCCGTCCTCCCCAAACGCGCTCCGCCTCAGCCCGCCACTCTGGCTGCACCCCAGACGCGAGAACGCAGCAGCCAAAGAAGGCGGCGGTCTCGCCCAAGGCTGCCCAGTCTTTGGCCTCTGGGCAACAGCAACCCTGGCAGCGTTCACGCTCGTGCGATATCCGCCACGCGCCCCACGAGCCAGGAGCGGCGCAAGAGATCACAGCGGTCCTGATGTGATCGCGTGTGCGGCAGAACATGCCGTGCGACCTCAATCCATCAATTGTCTGCTCTGCCTCTGTGTGCTTCAAAAGGCACGGGTCCTCGCTCTGCAGTCCCCGGCTCAGAGCGTTCTACCCCGCTTCGGCGGTCCTCTCTGATCTCACCCCCACACGGGGCGCTGAGTTTGCCTTGTTCACAAGCACCCCGCACACACATTCCCGCCCCATGGGGGCAATGTTTGAAAATGAGCCCCGGCTTTGGCCGGAGGCCGCCCCCCTTTTCTGCTCAGTCAGCGCTGACGCGCTCAGATGCACCGGTTCAGTCCCCAACGCACGCTCAGCTTATGCACGCCGTGCGCTCCGCGTGATGTCACCGGGCCCTTGTCCCCCGCGTCATACGGCCCGCTCTCCTCTGGGGGAGGGGCACGCGACGCGTCAGGGGCGGCCACGGTTGAGGAGCGTTCTTCAGCCTTTCTCGCCAACCTCAATTAGTCATTAATTTTATCAGTCCGCCAGGGGGATTACATGATCAACATAGACCTCCAGGACGCCTATTTCCACATAGGTATTGTCCCCAGGCACAGGTGTTTTCTACACTTTGCCTTCGAGGGCAGGGCTTACGAGTACGTAGCCCTCCCTTTCGGTCTGTCTCTAGCACCTCTGTGCTTCACCAAGTGCGTGGAGGCGTGCGAGTTCACTCCAAGCCTGCACTCCAAGCCTGCCCCTGATATTTTGGTAATTCATGTTGGAGGTAACGATTTAGGATATGTAACAGGTCTGGAAACAGATGAAAGACTTTCTGTTGAGGATGCACGAGTTGTACCACCCAGAGGCGTGCATGGAGGCATGGGCCAGCCTCCAGAATTAACCATGCACGTGTATGGGTTAATAATGTCATGTCCACATTTGTGGGGACTGTGGGTGGGGTAGAAATTCGGCACCCCCAAATTACACATGATGGGGTAGGGATGTTTTTAGCTGATAGGGTCCACCTGACCAACCTAGGACATGACATTTTCATTTCCAACCTCCATGGGGGCATAGAGACGGCATTAGAGGGCTAGGATAGATGCACAATCTGCCGTCCCAATCTCAATGCACAATCTGCCGTGGGATTGCAGCATAATGTACTGTGCACTTTGTTTAGTATTAGATTAGATTAGATCTTTTAGATTAGATATGGATATGTATATTTGTGTATGTATTTTTGTTTGTGTGTGTATGTGAGCTGCCACAGACGAGGCCCACCCACCCGCGCTAAAAGATAAGTTTGACTGAACGGTTTAATTCAGTTACACTTTATATAGTTTGAATACATATGATCTTGTGTGTGTGTGTGTAATATGTACTAATTTCTGTTCCCACTGCTCCAGGAAATGGTCTGCTTCCACAGACGAGGCCCATCCATCCGCGCCAAAAATCTGTGAGACTGAAAACCTGCCCTAGGCACTGCCCGTCGGAACTGCCCAAGGTTTCTTCCTTTATCCTAACAACTAAAAACAAAAAACGTTTCGAGGGAGTTTTTCCTTGCCCCTGTTGCTCATTGGTGCCCTTTGAGTTAAGTGCTTTGACATGCCTTTTGTAAAATGCGCAATACAAATAAAATTTAATTGATTGTCAATGTCCGTACAGCCACTACCTGTCCACCACTCAGCCGGTGCATATAAACTCTTGTAATGACTAATCACCACTACTTCTAGATGTAACCCAACCTTTGAAATGAAAGGGTATATTAAAATTTGATGCATTTTTAACTATAGCAACTTTTTTAGTCAAAATAAATAATTTAATATGCAGTTCACCGGTAATTTTTCGTATAATTTTCAAAGGATGGACATCTGACATTTTCTTTGTGCATTTCGTGCCCTTTATTAGGCATTACTCTAGTTTTGCTTGATTATAAACACTGACGTTATAATATTAATTTTAAGTTTGTGAGCGAGATGGACATGGTTTACTCAGCGACCAAATACGGCTCTTTTATTATATGAACATGACCTCAACAGTTTAAAAGGGGCTTCGCGAATACCCATGTTAATCTGGTAGTCATGTCCGTATTTGGTTGATACAATTTTCTTATAATATCCGCGCTAAAATGAGCTAGAATATGGGCATTGAGATAGTGCTTGGAGATAGTCGCGGAAGTGCAAAGTAGTAAGTTGCACGAGATATCCTACGTGTATCCACGAAGGTTTGTGTGTTTCGTGAAAGGTAAGACTATGAAGGCGTAGGCCACCCTTAAATGAAAGTTTCTTTGAACAAATTAGTAGCAATCGGCGTGCTAAGCACTGGGCTAGAATTAGCTAGTTGCTAAGTGTAGCTCAGTGGCGCTAACAGCTAGCTTTCGTTCAAGGACTGAAAAAACACCCCAATCACGTGATCTGCTAGGCCAATCACAATAGCAAGTTTTTTTAAACGATTTTTAATTGGCAGGGTTCTGGGTTTTAAAAAAATTATGTGGCTATAGTTTAGAGCAATCTGATCATATATACATGCTATGGAAGCATGAAAGGTCTGAGGTAATTGTACTACAGGACGCAAAGTCACGTAGCCCCATTCATTCTCTATGGAGGACGCAGGCGTTTATCCTGGCTTGCAAAACTCGCTTCGGACAGATACGTCACAGTGGTTTCGCCTCCAGTGTTTATAGCTCAGTGCCTTTATCGCATCGATATTGAGGTTTTAACTCCCGCAATAACCTAACCTCAGGAGTCTGAGTTTTTTTTTGACAACCCTATTAGCCAATAAAAATGGTCGAATCTCGCATTAGCCGATACCGTTAAACAGGCTAACATTACTATGGTGACGTAAATGTTATGAGACGAGCACTGTCTAACACTGTCTTACTGGTGTAACACAAAACCTAAAGATTTTTTTTTTTTTTTTTTTCGAAATGTAATCAAAGTGTATCTTTAAAATTCACAGACACTATATGTGACATCCATAGCATATTCAAACGGGATCAGAAAATGTCTTTTATCTCTCCACTGACTGTCATTCATATTTTTTGACATTTTAGGTCCCATGCTGCATTGAAAGAGCCATCTGGTCATGAATCATTCAATAACTCAGTGACAAAATCATATGTAATGGAACTGCACTGCAATTACTACACTGCATAGACTGCATTAGAACGGGAAATGGGCCTTAAAAGTTAGGCCCGACACGGCCCGAGCCCGACAAAATTCATTCTGAACCCGACAAGTACATTTTCACTGATAGCTTTTTAAAGCCCGAACCCGATTACAGCCTGAAATTATTCAAATATACACAGCCACACAACTCTCCTTAATTTGTCAAGAATGAGTAATTTGGGGTGTACATTATAACATTATTTATTCTTTTTTTACACTTACATTTTTTTTTTTTTTTTGATTTTTTTTAATGATTTTTTTTTATGATAAAATTGAATGTATTAGAGGTAAAATAAATAACACCATTCAAACCTCAAATTCAGCTGGTTCCCCTATAATGGAAACAGCAACTCCTAGCCGACCTATAGCATACCTGGACTCGTTTACACCTGCCAGTATATCTGAAATTATCAAGCTGATCTCATCAAGTAAGGCCTCTACTTGTCTACTGGATCCAATTCCTACTGATCTCCTTAAGGCTACTCTCCCTAGCCTAGCTGAGCCGATACTTAATATTATAAATCACTCTCTTGCAGCAGGACATGTTCCCAAACTTTTCAAGACATCTGTCATTAAGCCTTTAATCAAAAAGCCCAACCTTGACCCTGATGTCCTGGCTAATTACCGACCTATATCCAACCTCCCATTTATATCAAAGATTCTTGAAAAAATAGTATCTAAGCAAATTCGTACTTTCTTGGACGCAAATAACATTCAGGAAACCTATCAATCTGGCTTTAGAGCATACCATAGCACAGAATCAGCCCTAGTAAAGGTCTACAATGATCTCCTTATCTCATCTGATAATGGATGCATTTCATTATTAATCCTACTGGATCTAAGTGCTGCTTTCGACACTATTGATCACAGCATCCTACTACATAGACTTGAGCATATGATTGGCATCAAAGATTCTGCATTAGCCTGGCTCAGGTCATACCTTACTGGACGTTACCAGTTTGTACATGCACATAATGAAGCATCATGCCACACTGAAGTCAAGTATGGTGTGCCCCAAGGATCAGTACTGGGACCTCTGCTATTCTCCCTTTACATGCTACCTGTGGGATCTGTTATTAGAAAACATGGCATTACCTTCCACTCTTACGCAGATGATACCCAACTATACCTTTCAATGAAGCCTAATGATTGTACGCCAGTAACAAAACTTGTTGCCTGCCTCAGTGACATCAAAAACTGGATGACTAATAATTTCCTTTGCTTAAACTCTGATAAGACTGAAGTCATGTTGATTGGCCCTAAAAACCTGACCAACACTTTACCCCATCATCAGAGCTTACTTAGTGACCTTTCACTCACACCTAACACAAAGGTCAAGAACCTTGGGGTGTATATTGATCAAGACCTCTCTTTAAATAGTCATGTAAAGCATATCTCCAAAACCTCATTCTTTCATTTACGCAACATTGCTAAGGTCAGAAAATTCCTTTCTTTTGAGGATGCAGAAAAACTAATACATGCATTTGTTACCTCCAGACTTGACTATTGCAATGCACTGTTCTCTGGATGTGGTACTAGCTGCATCAAAAACCTTCAACTTATACAAAATGCTGCAGCACGAGCACTCACTAGGACAAAAAAATATGAACATATCACACCTGTCCTTGCTTCCTTACATTGGCTTCCTGTTAAGAGCCGAATTGATTTTAAAATACTTCTCCTAACATATAAAGCCCTTAATGGCCTTGCTCCAGCATATATTAAAGACTTACTTGTTCCCTACCACCCTTCTAGACCCCTAAGGTCACAGAATGCTGGTCTCCTAGTAATTCCTAGAATATCAAAATCAACAATGGGAGGAAGAGCTTTCTGCCATCGTGCGCCTGTCCTGTGGAACAAACTCCCTTCTAACATTCGTCAAGCGGACACTCTCAACACCTTTAAGTCTAGACTCAAAACCTTTCTATTTAGGGATGGTGTATGGTAAGCCACATCTCCTCAGGGTTTATTGGAAAGGACTGCCTCTGCTGTAAGCTCCTGTCCAGGGCTTGGTGGCCACTGACCATTTCCTTTGGTGGTGTTGGCTTGTTATACATCATACCTTAGTTATGCTGCTATAGTTTAATGCCGCCACAATCCACCCATCTGTTAAACCGTACAATTTTCACTCTGTCTTTCTCATCCTCTCTTTTCCTCTCCACTTACTTCTCTCTCTTCACTTAGCCAACATCTGTATATGGTTTCACATGCAATATAACTCACATTCTCTGAAATCTGATGGAGACTGTTCTAACTCATCTCCTCTCTTATTTTCCATGCCATTACCACCCTGCCGTGAGTCATCACTGCCTTCCACTGCCTGCGCCTGCACCTCCTGGGTTCTCCTGGGACCTTCTTCCAACGTGATCCGGCGGCACTCCTGAATGGTCCTCAACCCACTCCACTGTCCATGCCACTGCCTCCCTGCTGAGGGTCACCCCTGCCCTCCACTGCCTGATCCTGCATCTCTCTCCTGGGCGGTCTGCCTTCAGCTTCACAGATGACCCTGACATGATCGATACAGCCTCTAGCTGGCCCCTGGCTTGACTGCGCCTAATGACATGGGACTATATCCTGGGATTCTAATGGGACTCCTATATTACTTTATTTACCAAAATTTTCTTGTAATGTGTATCTAATGGAATAATAGTGGACTATCCGCCATCTGAGAGACTGAAAACCTGCCCTAGGCAGTTGGGTTAGCCCCTTGAGCCGTCGGAACTGCCCAAGGTTTCTTCCTCTACCATAACAAGTAAAAACAAAAAACGCTGCGAGGGAGTTTTTCCTTGCCCCTGTTGCTCATTGGGCCTCTTGTGTTAAGCGCTTTGTGACATGCCTTTTGTAAAAATGCGCTATATAAATAAAATTGAATTGAATTGAACTTAAAAGACCTTGCGTTTGTGGCTGACAACCAAATTGTAGGATAAACGCCACACTCTATCCTCCACTTCACCTCATCAGCATCCATTTTTGCATAATCCTGTTGGTCAAAATGCATCACCTTACCGCTTATTTATTGCGAAAGGCATGGCGCAAGCCCGAGATACAGCTTTTGCAGAGCTGCCTTTCACAAATACTATAGCAGGGGTCTTCAACCGGGGGTCCGCGACCCCTAGGGGGTCCGCGAAAATATTTCGTTAACATAATGTTCTAAAGAAAATTGCTTCATATTCGTTTTTAAATAACACATTGTAGGCCATGAATCATGCATGTGATCATGTGATCCCTGCGTAACATTTTGCTAACCTATGCCAAAACACATTAGCATTCATAAATGTACAAATACAGTCACCACTTCAGCCTGAGCCTTATGTGACATTGCCTCGCAAATCCCATCAGTCCTAGAATAGAGAAGCTCCACTCACCAGGTTCAGTGCTCTCACTAGGACCTGGTAGCTGATCAGTTATCTTTAATTCTTCGTCCCACTATAATAAAAAATGTGACCCTTGTGATCGTTTTTTATTAGAGTTGTATCATCGCGATTAAAGCACACGTCCCCCCCGTGCGTTTTAGTTAAATAGCTTCGTATTCAGCAAACTCGTTCTTTTCATTCCGGGAGATAAATTACGTTTGATTCGTCTGTTCAGTGTCGGGACTGATGAACCCTGAACTTTGCGGTTCTATGTGATGTTTTGCTTTGTTGTTTTATGAGAGTCTGCGGTCTTTGAACTTCAAGGCGTTCTGCGCGAATTCATTCATCCAACGTTCCATCACAATAAAACGATAACGATAATCTCATGTTTCCTTCTGAAAGACGAAGTTATATTTACACAAGAGGAAGAGGCTTTCTGTCTGTATCAGTTTGAGCTAATGAAGCTTTGCCTGAATTTAGCTGAATATATCCAGCTAGTTAACCCTTGTTCACATTCATTCTGTTATAGGGCGAATTTATGCAACTATGTAAAGAAACGAGATGTTACCCCCCTGTTAATAACGCCTGTTTAGAATGTGTGCGTTCGTGTGTGTGCGTGCGTGCATGTAGGCAAGATTTGAGGTGGGCCAGGTGTGTAAGATAGCTGTCAAAACGTTTATTTTCTCAACAAGTAATGCCTGTGAATGGGGCGATGACGTATTTTGACAGTAGAGTAACGTGTGCGAAGTCGTATCCATAATATTGAGAGGCGTATTGAAATTTTGATTTCGTACTTGTTATTTTTGAATTCGTATTTTTTATGCATGACTGAACTCATTTGAGAACTCACAACTGTTTATTTTATGCACAACTAAATACGCACGTGTATCAAATATATGGACACAAAAATTTTGACAGCAATCTTACTCCATAGGTGTGGGGGTCCGTGCTCAGTCTCTCTCACAGCCAAGGGGTCCTTGAGCTGAAAAAGGTTGAAGACCCCTGTACTATAGCCACTTAACGCACGCCCCTATTTTTCCTGTTTTTCAAAAAACGGCATACCCAAATTAAAAGCTTGACAGTTCCTACATAGTTTTAGACTCAGGGATGTGCCATATACCATTGGAAAGGCCACACCTTCTAGTTTTTTTTAGTAGATTAAGTTTGTTTCTGTGACATGCTGACACAGAGTTACAGAGGTTGGAACACAGTTTTTTTCTCCGCTCCATTCAAATGGTTATAAACTAACTGAGATATGAAGGTGCCAGCCTTATGATATCGCCAAGATAACACTTCTACGTCATAGCTCCATGTCTCAGCTTGCTACACTCAAAATTTGAAGTCAAAAGATCAAAAAATGATTTTTCCACAACAGTTTTTGTAAAGGCATGTCTGTGCGTTTTGGTAGGGTCCTTTTTGGAGACTCCAAAAGGGACTTTTGGTTACCAAGAGTGCATACTGACATTCAACATCTTATAACTTGAGAACCCCTTTACCTAGAAACATAATCTTGGTCTCAAATGAAAGCTAAGACCTTGGGCTTTTCTGCCTGCTTGCTTGTTTTGATGTTAATCATTCTGGCATAAAATGAAACGGACATAACCATGGAAAACTCATCATATTTTACCATACGCCTAAATTATTATGAGAAAACAAAACAAAACAAACAAAAGTGAACTTGAAAAATGTTTTATATACAGATAAATGGTGAATACAATAAAGATAACATAGTGCAAAAGTCACAGTGAAGCAAATTCACTACTTGCATACAAATACAAAGGCATTGAAATAACTATTTACAAAAATGCTAAATCAGAGTATACAAGTATAATGACAAGGTAGCAGCCTTGATAAATGAGGTTGAAGGGGGAAGAGCTCAGCAGTCTAACAGCTTGGTGGATAAAGCTGTTTGTGAGTAAGGTCACATGTTGTGCGCTGTGTGCCAAGCATTGAAGCAGTCCCTGCTCGGCATGAAACACAAATACTTCTGGCATGTGGCACACTCAAGACTGGCTGCACAGGTGTGGGATCTGGTTTATCAGTACCTTGCCATTCAGCATCTGAACTCTGTCCATCGTCTGATCCTTCTGTGACATGGGCTCTGCCACTGCCTCTGGCTCTTCTGCCTGGCAGACGTGTACTTGCTGCTCTTGCTCTCCCCCGGCCTCTCCTGCCTGGTGGAGGTCCACTCTCACCTCTCTGTTGTCCTCCTGATCTCATCAGAGCCTGACTTGAGGTAGAGGGCTGATCTTCATCACTGTCCTCTTCATCACTTTCTTCTTCCACATCAGCTGCAGCTGTTGTGGCTCTCCTGTGCCTCTTTGCCTCTGGTTCCCAATCTGGATCACTGGACTCCATGTTAGGATCTCTTCCACTGAGAAATTCTCCATCTGAGCCAGAGTCTTCAGACATCAGACTAATGTCAGACACTTCTTCACTTGAGGATGTCTCTGCCATGATGAAAATTCTCAAAAAAAGACTAAATATTCCTTTGGAATTATATGTGGAGTCCTTTAGATGCACTCAACATGCACTGTTGCATGTTGAGTGCATCTAAATCCCCCCCCCCCCCCTATCACCTCCCCCTCTACCCCTTGGAGTTTCCCCCACTGTCTGTGCTAATTATGTTGATGGGGGATTTATGTGATCCCACCAAATATACAGTAGATAGAAAAAGGACAAAGCTTATTTGCTATGTAACATTTATTGATAACTGAACACAAACAACGACTACATCTACTATCTAATCTAAACACAAAACACACTAACATTTATTGAAAAAAAAAACACAGAACCAATCCTGAACTAAAAATCCCATGATGCCTAAAATGAAGCCTAAAAATAAAAACTGATCAAAATAACCTACATAAACTACATAACATAACGACACAACATAAATAAAAAGAAACTGCATAAGAACAAGAGAAAAACAAGAGAGACATGTAAAGAATGATAAAAAAAAAAACTAAAGAACGCCAAAAACCGTAACATAAAAGTGCACAACGATAATAAAAGAGGTCACA
>JAGFZM010001155.1:0-15315 GCA_017657215.1 Limnothrissa miodon
GAAGATGAAAAGGTTTACATTGGCGTTGTGTGTGGCCTGAGGTTCCGTGTGTTCTTTTCACGGTTAATTAAGTTGACGTTTGTAACTTTAAGACATTAAACTTCACAGCCCATGGTTCAAATTAGATACCCTACTAAAATAGTAAGTTGGTGACGACGTTTAAATACCCTATTACTAACTTTCGCTTGTAGGATGATAACGTTGTTGTGACATTACAATTACATGTGGGGTAGTATGTTCAACTAACGTTAACGTTATATATCGCCTAGTATTTTAACGCCAACGTCAAACCAGCTGAGGTGCTAACATTAACGTTAACATTGCCTCAACGTAAAGTAAACCAACATAACGTTAATTAAAATAATATTGCGTTGACTAAATTCTGACTCAACTGGTTACACAGGAATTAATTTATTACCATAACGTTATATTAACCATCAACAACAAAACATCACTTACATTTGTAAATCATACTGGCGTCCATCTCATCAGCTGGGCTGGTATGTCAGTAGTCAGCTGGCAGGCAGACGGCTGTTTTGACTTTCGCGGGAATCGGGATTGTCCGCAATGCATTATGGTCTAGGTTGATTCAGGTAGTGTACAGCTTCTGTACCCTACATTCAGACATATCACGCGACGAATTTGTAGGGAACGAATGTAGTGAGCGAACATTTCAGTTGAATTTCGAACACCACTACAAAATGGCTGATTCACTATATAGTGCACTATCTAGTGAAGAAGTTAACATTTCGAACACAGCTACGGTTGATGAAGCGAGACGAATCATAAGGTGATTCTTCCTGTATCAATGACGTAGTGTTCGAGAGGCTGCCACACCTTTTTAGGAGACCGGTAGTAAAAGGGACTCACGTTAAACTCAATGGGGAATTAGTAGGAATTCACTCCATTTCCACCAATACATCAATTTCCCTTATTTGAGCAAAGTCTTTGGGACTTTTTACACCCCTTATCACCACAGGCAGGTAAATGTGATCAATACTAGCTTAAAAATATATTTTCTAGGTTAACGGAATGGAAGAAAACAAACTTTATTTCAGCCTATACAGCCAGAAACATGCATTACTGTCTAATTGCTAACCAACGAAATCAGAGTCCATAGCCATTTAACAGCCAACTTATTACTAAATAACAGTCTCAATAAAATCGACCTTGTTAGGCAACATTACTGCTGTCAGCTAAAATGGATATTTACATCTCAAGTTTGTTTACAACAATATTCAAGTTTAACCAAAATCCAAGTGCTAGCGAGCTAGCCCGCATCGCTAGCCATATTCCCATAGTAACCCAGTCAAATCGGTTTGCCGTGCTAACGTTTGCAAGCTAGCTTGCTAGGTTTACTGATAAAATAAATTATTTATCCCTTGTCTTAAAACATGCATTATTGGTATCACACATAAGCAATGTTAAAAAAACGACACACAAAATTATGTTTATAATGCCTAACTTCTTTTTAAGAGAATTTGTTAATGTTATAACGTCTATGACGTCCGTAATTAGGAGACCGGAAAAGTATCCATTTGATTACACTGACGAAGCCTGGAATGCTTTATCTTGTGTTCTAAAAGATCTTTGCTAAAAGGAAAACCGAGCAAAAGAGGCATACTAAAATCCAAGAAAATACTTCAAATATTTGAAGTTGGTATTAATAAATTTTGTGACAGAATGCGTAAAAATCTGTTATACGAATTAACTAACAGACAACTACTTTTTTGAAAACGCCCTCAGTCAATATGACACATATCAAACAAACAAGGTCATGATTTTATTTGAAATGATGAATGTGTTTTTAAACATTCTTTCCCTTTAAAGCAGCTACATCTGGGGTCACATTAATCATTTCACCTCACCACTCAAGGTGTTCTACGAGATGCAGCAAGATTTTAGCGCAATTTCATTTTCGTCTGTAGCATCTTGTAGCAATTGTAGCATCTTGCTTTGATTGGCTTGCTCCTGAATATATTGTGAAAAAACCCTGTAACCCTCAAATGAACACTCAAATAAACCTAAAGACAAATAACCATGGCCAACCAATATACAACAAGATGGTAGAGGACGTGCATTAACTCCCACCCCATCTTGTTACCTATTGGTTGGCCGTATGTTTAAATTCAGATCCCCCTGATGCTAGACTTTGTTTGAATACACAACTCAGGTTTGTGTATTATTGTGAATTATTGTTGTCTTTCGAGACTTGCTTTTTTCATAGCATATACAGAGGGCAGAAAGCTCGCCGATCAAGGAGAGATGCCTATGATTTGAGATAAAAATGAAATCACACTAAAATCCTGCAGCAGATTATTGACATGACGGATAGAATGACTAATGTGACCCCACATGTAACTGCTAAAAACATTGATCATTTCAAATAAAATCATGAGTTATTTATCTGACTCACCTATTTAGCGCCCATCTTAACCTGTTCTTTAATCTTTGCCTTGACTAATTCAGTCAAGGTAAAGATTAAAGAACACATTTCCACATTCCAAATAAAAAAAATTACCCTAAAAAGGTAACACTTTATTTTAAGGGTACACCGTTACAGTGTATATACCTAATTACCTAATTGGGTACAGTAGTAACCGATGTAACAAAATGTTCCACCGTATCTAATTTACACCGTATGTTACACCGTACCTACCAATATGTACACTGTACCTAATTAGGTTAATATTAGTGATGCGCGGGTCAAGGATTTTTAACACCCTCACCAACCCGACGCATCATAACGGCCAACTCACTCCGCCCAACCCGCAAAATTACGCGTTGATTTTTAACCCAACCCAACCCGCTGGGGAGAGAAAATGAAAAAAAAAAAAAAAGAATCCAATAAGATACGTTTTAGGAGATGCATGGCAAGAAGAAGAGCGATCTATCCTCACACGCAGGTATGCGCGCGCACACACACACGAAACAAATCAATGAACAAATAACGCAAATAGGTAAAATTGAGATTATGACACAACCTGCCCGCAACTCGCATTTTCCTCTAAAAAAAAAACAGACCGCACCGCCCGACCCACAGGCCAACCCACGGGTCCCATGGGCTATGGGTCAGCCCGCGCATCACTAGTGGATACACTGTAACGGTGTATTCTTAAAATAGTGTTACCCATTTTAAAATATAATAATAATAATTTAAAACCTTAGAATAAATAAACAAACAAACAAACAAACAAAGTTGTCCTCCGTAGAGGGGGGGTGGTGCTGGGCCCAAAAGAAAAAAAAAAACAATATCCAAGATTCACTCAGGTAGATGTTTTCCCAAATACCCTCCCTCCTTTCTGTAGTTACAAATAAATGTTACAATTTATGTTACAAGCTACTATTGGTCTATTAATATTATTATAATATTATTATAATATTACTATTGGGCAGTGTTAAATATTTACCTTTTGATTGAAATGTGTTTCTGTATTGTGTGTTTTGTTTGTGTAATTTGTCATTAATCTCTGCCCTTTATTCTTTGCCCTTTAATTTATTTGACTGGCTAAGATTTAGCCAGAGCTTAAACCTTTATTGTCTGGGCTACACCATTGTCTATCACCGCGAAATGTATTAATATTATTATTGTCAGCAGGACAACACTGTGGCTGTGTGGTGGAGTGAGAGGAGGAGGATGTGCTGTGGGGAGTCAGTGAAGGATGTGCTGTAAGGTTTGAGACAAAGAAGATGAGGTGTGAGGAGTCAGATGAGGTGGAGGAGGTAGTGAGGAGAGAATGTTGAGTCAGAGGAAGATGTAAAGCACAATGTGATGAAGGATTGATATGGTGTGATAGAGATACATTTCCTAATGCTGCAGGAAGCCAAAATTGAAAGAAGAACTACTGACATCTTTAATTTTATTTTTATTTTCTAATCTGAACGTCAAACATATTTATTTTCCTTTTAGGTAAGGCTGTTTGAAACACACATCACAACACATCGAACACCTCTGGCAATTGGCAGTATTATGAACCTAAAGCCAAGATCCAAGCTAAGTTTCATATACTAAATCTTTATTTTCTGCTTTTAAAGTATTTGAAGACATAAAGTCTGGAAATCCAGATGTACCATTACCAAATATGAATTATGATGATGAATTTGTTGATAGCCGTTCTTGTCTAAGAAGACCCCAAATACGCGTCAACAGACCAGAAAGTTGCAGCAATCCTGTGAGCATATTGGAAGCACATCTACCATTGGTTGGGAAGAGTCAAGTGGAATATGCATATTCCTTTGTAGTGTGTAATTTACTTTTCTTCTGTTAACATACATAAGTGAACAGTAATGTGTGTATATGTTCCATTTCTGTTCTTGTGAGGGTGTGAGGTACCAGAGCTGTCCAACCAGTCCAGACCAGAGATGGCAAGGAGCGGCATGAGAAGACCAAAAAACCTTCATGAAACAAATAAAAACATTGATTATTTTCCTACATCCTGGTCTGAGTGTACTTGAGCAAATTATTCAGTCCAGGCATAACTAGCCTAAACATAATTTATTGTGTGTGTGTAACCTTTTTGCATTTTAACAGTTTAATCACATTTTTTGGAGACTGAATGAGATGGTATTAGATTAATAGGCAAGATTAATCACTGAAATTGTGTTATGTCAGGGAAATAGCTGGGTGACAAAGTACCCTAGGCTACCCAGAGTTCCTCAATAATTGTAAATAAGTATGTAACTTACATACACAGTATGTAACGTATTACCACTAGCCTACTGTAAGGCACAATTTATTTATGATGTAGGGCCTACCTCCCTTTTAGTAATATGTATGTAGGAATGTATTGGGTTGTGTATAACGTATAGTTTTTTAAATAACGCAAAGTAGGCTACAGATATGTTGGTATGTATACTTGTGTGGTTGTCATTGTCTTTGTGCCTTGATGTGCTACTGGACACCTTAATTTCCTTCGGGATAAATAAAGTATCTCTACATGTTTTATGGAAACATTACCTAGGCCTATAAATTTGGGTTTTGATTCCTGAACTTCTTTGATTCGGAAACTTCAGCGAAGTCCACCAGCTTCTTCGGCTGTACCCTGGTGCCTCTTTCAAATGCAACGTCGGTGCCTTCGTCGGTTGAAAACGATGCTGCGCTCAACCATAACCGAGTACCGCCGGTTATATGAGGCTATATGTGACGGACTCGAAAACAAAGTGCGGCAATTCAGTGCATGGTCTGTTCTCTGTTGTGTTGTGAAAACTAAAATTTAACTGACACTGTCTTTTTCACTGGAAGTGTGTTTAGGCTACATTTTGGCATAGCCTAGGCTATAATTCTGTAAAACTCAAGGGAGAGATCGTTTGGTCTCCAAAAACGTAATAGCCTGTCAGTATTATAACGTGAATTATGCTGAATAATACAGAAGTTTTGGAGCTGAATTTAATATAGCCTACAGCCTGCACATTGCGGATGGTCTATGCGTGAGGTTGAGTATAGGCTTTTCTCATTGACCTTAATTTAAGATTTAGTTATTATTTATCATAATTTACGTTACTTTCTACTGACCGGACAGGCTATTGCGTTTTTGGAGACCAAACAGCCCATCTTTACTTTTACGAGTTTTACGAAATTATATAAATGTCCCTTTATTATTTTTGTTTTGATTAAAGAGTTTTTACCATAGTCGCGTAGTAATTTAGTTTGTGAAAAGGGTGAAAACTCGCTTATACTTTTAATTTGACACAAAACACTCATATTTGTACTTCCTGAGGTTACTGTTGCTAATTGTTGCTGAAAGAACGGAACTTTCGGTAGCAGTGTTCCGCAGCAGCGTTCCGTGAGCAACGATAGGCAAATTAGCGGGATCAACTTCCGGTAGCGATATATCATAATAAAGGTCCCGTGTTAGATTTCGTATTAAGCCAAATCTATTCAATGACCATGACTAATGTACGAAAAAACCTGTCTATTTCATCCCCCAAAACGTATAATTGTTTCATATAACATTGAATTGTAATACAACCTAAAAATTAAACATTCAACACACATAGGCAAAAATGGGAGGACAATGACAGACATAACACTGTTCACTGGTTAAACTAAGGATTGTGCCTCAGTAAAACTGGGGTGAATAATGTTCAGTACATCTTGAGGAATCAGGAAAATATGTTTGCTACTCATAATTCACGTCACTACATATGCCACCACACTTTGAAGTCAGCTGATCACAATAGGCAGAAATGCATTACTTTTAATAGGAGGACAATGACACATATAACACTGTTCACTGGTTAAACTAAGGATTGTGCCTCAGTAAAACTGGGGTTAATAATGCTACTAATGATAATTCACGTCACTGCATATGCCACCACACTTTGAAGTCAGCTGATCACATACAGTACATCTTGAAGAGTCAGGAAAATACATGCAATACATTCAATTAGATTAAAACAAGTCATACTGTACCTTTAAAAAATCCAAAGTGTTGTCCAAGAAGTTAAAAAGGGGTGTGGTCTAAGTGACAGTTGGTCCAGTGAGCCCTTTACAGACCAGTAGCCTACTACACTCTCAGTCATAGCACTGTAAGGTAAGGTACGATACAGTCTTTGATCATATATCATTGCTTGCTGAAAATGTTTGGGACTGGCAGTAGACACCGGGTCAACCCCTGGCCCTTGTCAGACAGAACGGGGTGGACCCACAAAAGTTCTTTTCCCAAGGATTTTGCAAACAAGAAGGTAGGCTGTCATGAACTTTATCCTACTTGCATGTCTTGTGATATCAGTTCTCTCAGAATATTTCAAATATTTAATTTGTGCTTGCATATATTTCAAAGATTTAATTTGTGCATGCACATGCATATACATAAATGCATCAGCATGCATTTTAAACCCTCAATGTAATCTTTTCACTGTTTTACATTAATACTGAGTGTTTCTGAGCTAGTTTCTACTTAGCCTTTGTGTCTCACATGTGGCTCTCACTTGAGGTAAGTGCATAGGTTGTGTTTTGTGCTATGACTGGTGACATTTTTTTCTTCTCTGCTGATTTCATTTAGTTTGTTCTGGTTGTTGGAAACAGCCAGAAGTATTGTCGATGGCTTTGTCCAAATGCCAAATGGTTGTTTAACGTTTGGATTTTTGAGCAACCCTGGGGCTCCAGCTGCAATTCTTAGGAGAGAATTAGATGGATGTCTCCCACCAAGAGAGCCAGATGTGGTGTGCATAATGGCACCATGCAATAATTTGCATGCAAGCCGCACAATATCAGAGGCAGGCACAGAGTTTGCACAATTGCTTAGATGTGCCCTGTACCGCTGGCCCAAAGTAAGTATCGTCATCAATTTGTTCTTGATCACTGTAAGTACAGTAGGCTAATAAATGTGACATCATCATCAAGCACCTTTTTTCATTCAGGGAGAAAATTGAGTATCAAGCTTTTTCACAGCAATTGAGTTACAAAACATAGAACAGCAATAATCAAAATAACAGAACAAGAACAATATAAAGATACAAAAGGCAAATAATATTATTAATAATAAATAAGGAAAAGGCAATATTTTGGACATTACTTTGACATGTGTGCAGGTCTTTGTGTTGGATTTTCCTCTAAGACTCACTGAAAATGTGGAGCTGCAGGAGCTGCTCAGACAGGAGTACAATCGTGTGACTGTGCGTCTGGGCCTCCGGTACCTTTCAATTGTGGACCATTTTCCGCGAAAGTTCCCTAGATTTGTGGTGCAAGGATGGGGTGAGTAGGTTCTTTCACTGAGAAAAAACTTGCTTTTCATATCATTTTGATAACTGCTGTTTGAATAACTGCTGTTTCTAAGGGATAAGTGTCTTATAAGAGAGTTCTGAGACACTTCAAAAGAGGGAGAATTTGAATAGAAAGAAACTATGTAGTCATCAATGGCCTAGTGGCATGCCATAAACATTTTTTGGATTTTTATAAATATGCCTGTGTGATTTGCTAAGAGGAAGGCAGGTAAACAGCAGCAAAATATAAATATAAGGATAAAGAGCACCCAAAAGCTGGGTGCTTCAAACCACAGATGCTCCAGGGCAGGGGTTCTCAACCTTTTGCAAGCTGAGCCCCCCCAAAGCCGGTTCAATGAAGTTTGTAGGCTACGAATAGTCAGCGAGTCTGTTTTTTCCTCTCTAGTCCTGTGCTCGCGCCCCCCCGGTTGAGAACCATGGCTCCAGGGCAACTAGTAACCTGGCCTCATGAAGACAAAAATTAAACCTCATGCTTTACTGCCATTATTTGCGTCATTTATTTATAAGATTCATCTAAGTGACAACAGGGGAATGGTCCGACTTGTGGACCTGTTATGGATATCCTCCTACCTTCTCCTGGAACAGAGTGAATCAGCTCCTGCTGTTTCCAAATCAACAGCTCCAGTGTATTGTGCTACTTCCCCAGTTAGGGTAAGCACTGCATACATGTCTGTGTACATTGAAACATGTCATTAGTACATTACATTACTTTTAGAGTCTGGACTCGCAGTGTTTTGGATATGCTATAGAGAAGTATTTATGATAATGCAACTTTCTTGGTTTTCAAGTCTTCCTTGGGATGATGTTAACCTGCAAATATTGCATCCTAGAATCATATCCTTGTTGTAAACATAGTTCTGTTGATAGAAAAAATAGATAAGATTCGGTTAAAGGCCCACTATGCAACATTTTTCATTTAATTAATCCGTTTCATACTGTTTAGGATGCTAAAATGAGTCTTTACACGGCAAACGAACGGTGTAGAATGCGCCACCGTGGCCAATAGCGGTAGATACAGCACTTGCAATGTTCAGCAGCACGGTCCGCCTCCAATAGAATGCAGTGCAATACAATGCAATACAGCCGTCTTTAGAGGGAGCTCATGAGAGAGAAAAACAGAATGTTGCTTAGCCCCGGTTTAAGATAGTCAGGTAATTTGACATTTCATTTAATTTCATTTCAGACAGGAACCTTCCCTCTCACTAAATAACACAATTAAATAACACTAAATTGTGTCTCTGTGTGTCATAATTATTACTGAAATTTGTAGGGGTGGACCAGTGGTCGAATTCTTGATGTTCTTGGGACCGCCATTGTTTGCCACCCGAGCTCGTATCTTAGGAAGAAGCCAAGAGAGACAGGCCTGCAGACACCAACGAGAGCAGACAGGAAAAAAAAAAGGTGGTGCAGACACAGGGACAGAGAGGTCAGGGCAAGGCTTCCGATATGGTAAGTATGGTAGGTAGACGAGATTATGAACAATATTAAACACCACAAATGTTGTATACTAATTTTTCACCTTATACTGAAGACCCAAATGTCAAAGCCACAAACTCAGGCTCAGGTGACCAATAAGCTGAAGAGGCCAAGAGAGACAGGCCTGCAGACACAGGGACAGAGAGGTCAGGGCAAGGCTTCCGATATGATAAGTATACTGTACATAACCAATTTGACTAATTTGACTAATTTGACATTTGATTTAAGATGGGAACCTTGCCTCTACTCAATAAATATAATTTAACCCTCTGCTCAGTTCATTATTTCCTCGCCATTTCTTCCCTTTGTGTGTCCAAGGCCTATGACATTATAAGGTGTTTTTTTGTTAAAGTGTAGTACTACTGAATTGTGTCTGTGCGTGTCACAATTATTACTGAAATGTATAGGAGTGGACCAGTGGTCGAATTCTTGATGTTCTTGGGACTGCCACTGTTTGCAACTCAAGCTCTTATCCAGGGAAGAGGCCCAGAAAGACAGCCCTGCAGACACCATCTAAGGCAGAAAGACAGATACAGGGACAGAGAGGTCAGGGTATGGTAAGACAAGATAAGGACAGAGGTAAGCAGGCTGGAGTGAGAGGAGGCAGGTGTGCAGAGAGGGAAGAGTGTACTGGAGGGAGAGGAGAGATGGACATGTCATCCAGTTCAGTTTGATGGTAAACTATATGGGGGAGGAAAGGTTAGTGTAACGTCAAAGAAGACTGAACATATAAGAAGTTAAAAGGCAAAAAAACACAGTTTCTAGACTACAAAAACATAGCTGTCGCAATTCATTCTGTCTCAAATGGTGTAGTACTAGACCATTTCACAAATCATTTTTGGTCAGAGGTAGTCAAAAAAATGAATTGGCCCTGTGAAAGACCAGATGGTAGAAATCGTAGTGTGAAATTACTTCGGACAATTTGGAATTCTAATAGAGGTAATATAAAACAGTTGTTAGGGCTTGAAAAAATAAATGCAAGCAAACAGAATAATGAATTCTGTGATACAGATGCAGTATTGGGGGTTACTGTGCTGGGAGAGTCGGAATATTATGCATCTGAAGACATACAGTTAAATGATAGTCCTTCAGATCCTTCTCTAAGCCATGTAGTAGTCTCAATAAATAGTGTAGGTCACCCGTCCACAGGCACCAAATACACAGACAACATACGCAGTTCAGTACCTGGAGACAAGACTGTAATTACAGAGAGTAATGTATTGGGGGTTACTGTGCTGGGAGAGTTGGAATACACAGATGTACAAAATTATTCAGGTGAGGAAGATAGATGTTTAATTACAGACAATTTTGTTATTGAGGAGGAATGTTATGCATCTGTTATTGAGGAGGAATGTTATGCATCTGAAGACATACAGTTAAATGATAATCCTTCAGATCCTTCTCTAAGCCATGTAGTAGACTTAATACATGATGTAGATCGTCCCTCTGCAGGCACCAAATACACAGACAACATACACAGTTCAGTAGCTGGAGACAAGAATTTAATTACAGAGAGTTCACTGAAATGTATTTTATCGTTTGATTCTTTTCAAGCAGACACTCCAAAAGAAACACAGTTTGTTCTTACTGATGAGGAGTGGACAACATTTCAACGTGACAAAAAGGGAAGATACCTGAAGGGATATTCATGGGAGGGTATAATTGCAGAAAAACTGAAAGACTCAAATCCTTACTGTGTAGTTATGTTTAAAAATCATTCCTTTAGTACAGCTACAAAGAGAAAAAGAAACACCCCGTTCCTCACTATTAATGGCTACTGCTCACATGAGTCATATGACATGAATTTTAAAATAACAGCAGATTCATTGAAGGCACAGTTTAATGTTTCATATACAGGGAAAATAGTTAATACAGGAGAAAGACTGTCAGCCCGGCCATTTAGAGCACCAGAGAGAGAGTCAATAGCTAAATCATTACAACATAATTCTGCATACAATTTATACAATAATTTATTAGGAAGTGTAAGTTCAAAGTCATTAGCAGCACACAACCGAAGTGGAATAGGTACTAATCCATCTATATTAAGAAAAATGAAATGGGAAGGACACCACAGCTCATTTACTGACAGTGATGAGGTGGTATCATTGCAAATAATAAAAGAGTGGTTAAGTAATGATGATTTACACAACAAGCACATTAAAGGTTTTCTTCAGGTAATTCAGGCGAGTCCTCTAAAAGTGATTTGTTTTACAGAGGGAAGGATCAGGTTGTGGCATGATATGACCCAATCAGCATGCGCATTTTGGGATGCAACTGGCGGTTTTGTAGTCAGCAAACTTACCCCCAAAAGAATTCTCTATTATGAAATAGTTTTGGCAACCCCTTCAGCCCCATTTCTGTCTACTCCTGTAGCTTTTATGATAACAGAACAACATACACAGAACTCCTTAGAGCACTTTCTGAGAACAGTTAGGGAATATGAAAGGAAAGTATTTCAGACCAATTCACAGCCCATACAAATGAATAGTGATCGATCCATAGTGTTATTAAATGCCTCTCTAAAAGTGTTCAACAATGAATCCATGTCTGTATATTTGAAGCGTTGTTGGAGAATTGTCAATGGTTTAGCCAATGAAGATTAATTAAAATTAACCATCCTAAGAACATGCAAGAGTCACTTAATGCGACAAGCGAGTGAAGTCTTCAAAAAGCAATACACCACTAAAGACAGCAGGTATATGGTTGCTATGTACATGTTTAGCGTATTGCTTAATTCCAAAAATGTTAAGGACATATGTGCCACTGTTTATGATATTTGCATAGTGTTGGGAAGTATGCACAGCTCAAAAGCAGTTGAGGAAAGTATTCATACAATCAAATCAAGTGTACAAAAGCTAAATAGTAAAGATAACTTTCAAGATGTTCTGCTATTCTCCCTTTACATGCTACCTTTGGGATCTGTTATTAGAAAACATGGCATTACCTTCCACTCTTACGCAGATGATACCCAACTATACCTTTCAATGAAGCCTAATGATTGTACGCCAGTAACAAAACTTGTTGCCTGCCTCAGTGACATCAAAAACTGGATGACTAATAATTTCCTTTGCCTAAACTCTGATAAGACTGAAGTCATGTTGATTGGCCCTAAAAACCTGACCAACACTTTACCCCATCATCAGAGCTTACTTAGTGACCTTTCACTCACACCTAACACAAAGGTCAAGAACCTTGGGGTGTATATTGATCAAGACCTCTCTTTAAATAGTCATGTAAAGCATATCTCCAAAACCTCATTCTTTCATTTACGCAACATTGCTAAGGTCAGAAAATTCCTTTCTTTTGAGGATGCAGAAAAACTAATACATGCATTTGTTACCTCCAGACTTGACTATTGCAATGCACTGTTCTCTGGATGTGGTACTAGCTGCATCAAAAACCTTCAACTTATACAAAATGCTGCAGCACGAGCACTCACTAGGACAAAAAAATATGAACATATCACACCTGTCCTTGCTTCCTTACATTGGCTTCCTGTTAAGAGCCGAATTGATTTTAAAATACTTCTCCTAACATATAAAGCCCTTAATGGCCTTGCTCCAGCATATATTAAAGACTTACTTGTTCCCTACCACCCTTCTAGACCCCTAAGGTCACAGAATGCTGGTCTCCTAGTAATTCCTAGAATATCAAAATCAACAATGGACTGAAGTCAAACAATGGGAGGAAGAGCTTTCTGCCATCGTGCGCCTGTCCTGTGGAACAAACTCCCTTCTAACATTCGTCAAGCGGACACTCTCAACACCTTTAAGTCTAGACTCAAAACCTTTCTATTTACTGACCCCTTTAGTTAGGGATGGTGTATGGTAAGCCACATCTCCTCAGGGTTTTATTGGAAAGGACTGCCTCTGCTGTAAGCTCCTGTCCAGGGCTTGGTGGCCACTGACCATTTCCTTTGGTGGTGTTGGCTTGTTATACATCATACCTTAGTTATGCTGCTATAGTTTAATGCCGCCACAATCCACCCATCTGTTAAGCCGTACAATTTTCACTCTGTCTTTCTCCTCCTCTCTTTTCCTCTCCACTTACTTCTCTCTCTTCACTTAGCCAACATCTGTATATGGTTTCACTTGCAATATAACTCACATTCTCTGAAATCTGATGGAGACTGTTCTAACTCATCTCCTCTCTGATTTTCCATGCCTTTACCACCCTGCCGTGAGTCATCACTGCCTTCCACTGCCTGCGCCTGCACCTCCTGGGTTCTCCTGGGACCTTCTTCCAACGTGATCCGGCGGCACTCCTGAATGGTCCTCAACCCACTCCACTGTCCATGCCACTGCCTCCCTGCTGAGGGTCACCCCTGCCCTCCACTGCCTGATCCTGCATCTCTGGCTTCCTGGGCGGTCTGCCTTCAGCTCACAGATGACCCTGACATGATTGTTACAGCCTCTAGCTGGCCCCTGGCTTGACTGCGCCTAATGACATGGGACTATATCCTGGGATTCTAATGGGACTCCTATATTACTGTACTTTATTTACCAAAATTTTCTTGTAATATGTATCTAATGGAATAATAGTGGACTACTCACCATCTAAGAGACTGAAAACCTGCCCTAGGCAGTTGGGTTAGCCCCTTGAGCCGTCGGAACTGCCCAAGGTTTCTTCCTCTACCATAACAAGTAAAAACAAAAAACGCTGCGAGGGAGTTTTTCCTTGCCCCTGTTGCTCATTGGGCCTCTTGTGTTAAGCGCTTTGTGACATGCCTTTTGTAAAAATGCGCTATATAAATAAAATTGAATTGAATTGAATTGAAGATAACTTTCAAATAACTGATGGAGATAGCATAGCTGAAGACTATGAGGACATGTCCAGAAATGAGAACTTACCATTTTTAAAATGCTTTCAAGAAGTATGTGAACAAGCAAAACTATGCTATGACATCAAACAGGGTGGAGGGCCAATGTTACTTGATAAACTTTTTAAGAATTATCTACCAGTAATTCCCCTTTGGAGTGACCTAATGTCAGGGAACCTGTCCAGATTTTCCCCCAAATATCGAAGTAAAACACTACACACAAATAAATGCACATCAATGTCTGAGGCCACTTTCAAGAACACAAAAACTTTATTTCTAAACAATGAGAGAAACAGAATTGACAAATGTATTGAGGACCTTTATGTGCTATACAAAGCTAGGGAGAGGGAGTTTTGTGAGAAATTAAAAATACAAATAAACAGAAATAAACATTCAATTCGTGTAAATTCAGAAGTAGAGGAAACATGGCAAAAGAAAGAATCTACACCTAAACATTTAAGAAGATCCTTTCAAAATGCACCACGCACACAAACAACCATTTTTAGTTTAAATAAAAATGACTGTGCAGTAATTTCTAAATGTCAGCATTGTTCAAGCAACACTAAAGTCTGTGGATCCAAAAATTATAGACAACCTTACTCTGATGGGGAAAAATATTTCACAACTACTTCATTTTGCGGCTAACAACAAAGGACAAATCTGCTCTGTCACATTGAGGGAAGCATTACTTGAAATTCAGGGTATTATTTTTTTTTATTATTATTATTATTATTATTATCACTACATTTTGCTAAGCAAAATGACCCTGCAGATTTAATTTTACCCTTTCTGTCTTGGTTAGATTTACTAGGTGTTAAAACTAATGTTCATGTAATGCACAAGTACTGCTGTACTGAATGTGGCGAAACAGATTTGGATGAAGTTGAAAGCAATTCGGTCATTACAGTCCAAATGAAAACCAAAGATTTTCTAGATAATATTTTCCAAAATCAAGTTTGCCAGGTAGTTGATAGAGCTTGTATAAACTGTGCCTCACAATTAGTTAAGAACACTGAATGGATAACTGCCCCTGATATTTTAGTTCTTCACTTCCCTAGAGCATTGACCTATAATGGAGTTATTTCAAGAACCCCTATTACCCCCTCATCAACCATTAATATCCCTGTTTATTTGCGCCAAAGACAGCCTATAATGGTTATTCTTCATTGTTCAAATGCGTAGGCCTACCTGTTAATAGCTTCAATGTCAAAGTCAAAGTCAGTTTTATTTGTCATTTTCTTCACATGTACTTGACATACAAAGGAATCGAAATTACGTTTCACACTTGTCCCATG
>JAGFZM010001155.1:26835-45609 GCA_017657215.1 Limnothrissa miodon
ATGAAGAATGTGCGCTCGTGGGTTTTTGTCCGTGGTTGGAGACAGTTATTCAGAAGTGTTTTTTGCGGTTTATTGCAACTTGTTGTTCATTACTAAGGCTAACAATGGAGATGAATAAGAACAAAAAGAGGAAGTTTTCGCCTGTTTGGGAGTACTTTGATCAGATTTCTCCCAATAAGGTGGGTTATGCAATAGTTTTAAAGACTAGACGGCGTTATGATATTATCAGTAGCTTAATGTCGTCATATGCTAAATTTACTTATACAATATAGCCTATCCATAGGTGAAATGTCAAATTTCTGCAAAAATTATATCTTAAAGCAACACCTCATCCATGTTGAGGCATTACCGTGCATAATGGCAGAACTGATTCTGATGGAAGGTGTGTAAACAGTATATGTACTTACTGTTATTAAATTATTTCCTTACTGCTATTAAAGCTTAGTAAGTTGGTTTGTTCCCTTGGCTTTAGCTTCAGCTTCCAGGAAACAAGAACTGGATCAGGCATTGCTTGACATGATTTTGTCACTTAACCTCTCCAGTTACAAAAACATCTCTTCACTGCTCCCCATTTATGTTACAAAAGCACTTTATCACATTTGTACATTCATCACAATAATTTCACCCCCAATTATAATTTAAATCTATGATAATATATATTAGTAATAATTATATAATTATGATTTATTATTACCAGTATTTATAGAAATGTACCACAATTGGGAAAGTGCCAGAAACTTCCTTAAATAAGCATGGTGCAATTTTTTCTTGTTATATTTATTCACCACTAGATGGCCTTAGTAAGCATTTGAATCTTAAGTGAGGCCTCGTGAAATGAACCTTTTTGCAACACATTTTGGTGAAAAGCTTCAAAGCTTCAACAAAGCCTCATCTTGCCATCACTACTGCTCACCTGTCTGGAAACAGTCTTGGGCATTACAGGCACTGCACTTTCTTGCTTTAGGTCACACGGGAATGGAACAGTTTGTCTCCATTGGTAATTTCCGGACCCCTAGTGCACCACTCACACACGGTGTCCCAGAAGAATCTGTCTCAGGTCCGCTACTTTTTATCATTTACATTCTCCCCCTTGGCTATATCCTCTGTCAGCATGGCTTACATTTTCATTGCTATGCTGATGATACACAAATCTACAGTCATACAAAACCCTCTCATCCATTCCCTCTCATCTGGCCACCTCTTTGAAAATATTAGTAACTGGATGACCCATATTTTTCTCAAACTCAATCATGACAAGACTGAAGCCATCATCACTGCCAATTCAACAGTACTGAAAAAGATAAACTACTCATAGTTTTCCATTCCGGGCTACTTTACCACCACTACCCCTAAAGTAAAAGACCGAGATGTCATTATTTATTCTGCATTTTCCTTCAACTCCCAGATAAAGCATGTCACCAAAACAGCCTTAGCACCCAACACAACTTACCACCTACCTATCTTACAAATCTCCTCACCCCATAACAACCCACCCATGCACTCCTCCTCTCTACCCTTTCTGCACACCTTCGTTCCATGGGTAAGGGCTTTTAGTGTGGCTGGCCCTAAACTATAGAACACCACTTGCGCTACGACAATGCACTTCACTCAACAAAGTCTAAACTTAAAGGTCTCCTTCCAAAATAAACCGTTTAAGACTTGATGTTTTTACATTACCATAGGTCAGCCCAAGTTGTACTTCTATGCTCAACTTCAAAATGCTCTCCTACCCCTGTAGTCTGTATTCGCCTGTGATAGAATACTGCCGGGAAAAACGAGAGAATCGGAAAAGCCGTACAAATGTACGTCAATTTGAACATTAGCTATGCAGTTAACCCGCCCTCAAGAAAACGTTAGGCTGCCTGCAGACAGACCCACTAGAGGAAGCGTCACAGTGTTGTTAGCCAATCATTTACATTTACATTTACATTTATGCATTTAGCAGACGCTTTTATCCAAAGCGACTTACAAAACGAGGATAACAATCAAGCTACATAGCAGAAACCTTAAGGAGCATAGTGCTAGGGGATAGTGCTTCAGTTCATTTTAGGCATTTCAATCAGAGGCGATACATTTGAATATCATTAATATTCATAAGAATCCTCTTAAGCTATCCCTGCTCTCATTTTCACCTAACTAAAATAGCTTGAAACAAGACAACCACAGCATATTTTTTGTCAAAACCAACTCTCATGACATTATTTTAGACAAGAGACCACCACAAAATTAATGAAAATACGATGGAATGAGACCTTTAAACTCACCTTTTCACTCAGGCTTTCCACCCCTACAGCTGACTATGATTTTATTTTGTTTTATTTATTTATTTATTTTTTCAATTGTCTCTACATGTCTTACTACTTTTTAAATATCTGTACAATGTCCTTGGGTATTATGAAAGGCGCTTTAAATAAAATGTATTATTATTATTAATCCTTATATTCAGTTTTTCCAAAGCCAAGTATTGCTAAACTTGCATTTCCCCATAGCTAAAACGTAAACTCGGTGCAACATCTGTGGTAACACTGGCTACAATCCGAGAGAGACTTGTGCCAATAACAGAAAGCTGATTGGCTGTTGCATGTTGGAAGCTGATTGGCTGTTACATGTTGGTCTCATTCACAGTCTTAATACTAATACTTTCATATTTAGACTAGTGAAACAAAAAACACTACTACAACAACAAAAACAGAAACTGAATTAAAATGAGCTTTACATGGACATCGGAAAAATAAGACCTGTCAAAAAATATTTAAGACCTAGAACAGCAAATATAGCAAATCTTGGCTGAGGATCTAGTTGCAATTCAAGAAGCCTTTTGATCTGTAATAATGCTCTATTTATGCACCAATGTCCAACAATTAGCCTAACAAATCATTTTGGGCAAAGGCCTATTACTTTCAGTTTGAGTGGCATAAGGTCTAGTATTAATGATCGCTATGGCAATGGTACTTTCAAGATTCAAAATTTCTTATATTATATCTCATTCAAATTCTTTGTGTTTTATTGTCTACTCAAAAGATAAATAAATGAAAGGTGTGTGAGTGTGTGTGTGTTTGTGTGTGTGTGTGTGTGTGTATGCATGTGTGTGTTTGTGTCTTCAGCATGAGTTCAGCAATCTAACTGCCTGGTGGAAGAAACTGTGTAGCTGTGTAACTGTGTAGCTGTGCAGTCTGGTGGTGCGAGCTTTCAAACTTCTATATCGTTTGCCAGATGGTAATAGCTCAAATAGTTCGTGGTTGGGGTGGCTAGGGTCCTTTAAGATTTTCCTGGCCTTCCTAATGCATCTTCCCTCGTATAGGTCCAACATGGAAGGTAGATCACATCCGCAAATCTTCTGTGCTGTACACACCACTCTCTGAAGTGCCTTTCTGTTGTGAAGAGAGCAGTTCCCATACCATGCGTTTATGGTTCCAGTCAAGATGCTCTCGGTGGTGCCTCTGTAAAATGACCTCAGGATCTTGGGTCGCATACCAAACTTCCTCAATCGTCTGAGGTGGTAAAGACGTTGCTGGGCTTTTTTGACAATGTGGTGAGTATGATTGTCCCAGATGAGGTCTTCTGAGATGGTAACACCAAGGAACTTAAAGTCTTTCACCCTCTCCACTGTCTCACCATTGATGGTAATGGCTTCAAACTGATGTTCTATCTGCCTATAATTTACTATTAGTTCCTTCGTCTTGGACACATTCAGAGAAAGGTTATTTCCCTGACACCACTTCATGAGGTTATTGATCTCACTTCTGTAGGCTGTTTCGTCATTGTTTGTGATCAAACTGATTACAGTAGTTTCATCCGCACGTGTGACGAAGATGCGTCCGGAGTGAGTGCAAGGTCCCAGTTTAGACACTCCGGTTCCACATGAGCTGACAGTAAGTTGTTAATGCCAAGTAATGTCTCTCTGTCATACTGAATAAGACCACTTGCTTTTTGTAGAGTATATTTTGTAGAGTACATACATAATAGGGAGGGAAAGTGGAACACAGCGATCCTAGCGGTAGCGTTCCTAACCCGAGAGCAATAGTATTGAAAATCCCATAGAGCGATTTTAAAAAAAAATCCCACAAAGACATGACACCGAACTTGTACATCAGTCATATTTTACAGCCCATATATTGCAATGATCTACTAACTGTGAAGGTTTTGTGTGAAATTTTGCCTTATTTAAAAAAATCGAAATTGTGCCTAACTTGACTACAACTCCGAGTCGCTCCCTTTACGTCAGAATCACGTCAGAACTTCACCATGCTGTGTTTTCGCCTGTGCAACCACTGGTCAGAAACTATGGATGCCAATTTTTTTACTATCCCCAAAGATCCTGTAAAACTACAGATGTGGATTCGTATAATAAAGAGAGTTTCATGAACACAGATGTTTGGTTTGGTGTTGCAGTCTAGCCAGTAATGTTAACGCTAGCTTTTGACGTTAGCTAATGTTAGGCTAAGCTACATGGAGTAAAATAGCAGAGGGTTATCACACGATTTGAATGTTGGTAAGTTATAAGATATTCTAGTGAGGCAGGTTAAGTGTATTCCCTTATGATACATGTGTACACCATATGACATTTTAATGCTAATGTTACCTGTTAACTTCCATGCCAGTGTCCCGTACTGTCCATGCGCTTGCTGACTGAACAAAATAGCCTAACTTTTTTGTTGACAGTTCAAGAGATTTGAAAGCAGTTTGGGCTTACATCACTTTCAGTCGAAATGTTGCTGGCTTCCACCGAGGCCAGTAGCTGCAGATATGTAATATTTTACCCTGTTGTTGAGTGAATTCATTGGTGTATCGCAGGGCACGGTTAAAGTAAGTTGCTAAGATTTTACGGCAACGTCACATGACGATTGTTCAGTGTAGTCCTTTATCAGCTTTTTTAAAAACATTAAAAACAATTCAAATCCGTGGAAAAATAAAGAATGACCATCCGAATCGATAGAACTGCCCAACATGCATATCATATGAAAGCCACAGTCGTAACTTTTGAGTGTGAACCGAAATATAATTTTCTGAAGAGAAAATCCCATTCATTTTGATAGAGAGGTTGAAACGCAACCAGCAGGGGGCGATGAGATTACTTTCCCTCCCTATAGTGTTACCATAGTAATAGTGTTACCATAAATAAATAGGAAAGATGAGGAGCGAAAAACAAGACTGCCATTTTCGGCGCTTTGACATTCTAGAATGACGTTCATGTCTTTTACTGAGTGTGAAGCCCCTCTGCTCCCCTGCTGACTGTCTGAGTCTCCGTGACGACCGCATTTGGACTCAGTTTCCCAGTCTGCTTTGGGATTGTCAATTAGGGCCCTGGTTCTGCCCTGGTGTTAGCAGGCATATAAGCTTGCCCTTCTCCCAGTTCGGGATAGTGATGGTGAGATGAAGCTCCATAACACTTTGAAGCTTTCCAGCCAAATGTGTTGAAAAGTGATTAATTTCTCGACGCGTTGCATGCACAGAAGGGCCACCTACTGGTGAACGTAAGACAAGAAAAATAAAAAGGGTCTGAGCGCAACAATAAAGCTCTCTGAACTTAAGTAGCCTATGCTAAAGAATGCGTCTTCACTTCCATCCAACAACAACACGGCATGCGGTGGTTCAAAAATGGGTTAGATTTTAATGCACTGGCTCCATCTTTGGCTGAATACACAGGATTAATAGAAGACATAACCGCAGATCAGGCGATTCTGTATTGTGTGAATCCCTTATTTCCAAGTTCCTAATGGGTAATGAACCCCCGGTCGCATTGTTCCCGGTCTGACGCCTTAGTGACCACGCCATTCGCCCGTGTTTCACGCAATTATGAGTAATTGGATGTATGAGTATTGAATTTTAGTGATTACATTAAAGAATAAATGAACATTATTGTCTCAGTTTATAGTGTTAGAGTATTGTTGAAGTGATTTTTTTTTATTATATCAGTATTGGTGAATATATGCTTGTGGGACACTGGTCGAGATGTGCTAAATTATGTTTATTTAAAAACAGTATTTGTTCCACAGCCTTTGGAGTCTGTTTCTTTTCTTTGAAACCGCTTCGTCTGCTATTGAAACACTGAAGAGGCAGGTGTAGCCTCCATAAAAACTTTTGTGCAAGGATAAATAAATTGGGAAATAGTGTTTTGTGTGTGCTCCAAAATGGCAGTGGATTTTCATTTCTGGGGATGTGTGTTTGTTGCAAAAATCGCAACTCTTGTCTTCAACCACTTACTGACAAGCCACAAGTGAACATTTGTGTATGGGACAGCTTTATACTTAAAAATCCCGCCACTAAACGGAGCAATGGAGTCCAAACGAGGCTTTCTATATGACATATGACGTCACCTTGCGCTATCTGAGGCCTCGGTTGTCTTCGATCACGTGATTTTTTGGAAATGATGCAAGCCTCGAATTAGGGCTTTATCTGACACGCCCCTCAGTCTCAGTTCAAACGTAACATCACTAGTCGTTATTGTTTTCTGTTTTGTTTTCGTTTCGTGTTTCTGTTCTTCAATGTCGGAGACAATCCTGGGAGGAAGTTTATGAACTTCTCAAAGGGGCATGTGAGCACAGCTGAACTCCTAGAGGACAGTAGCCTATGTATATTGTTATCGTTTTTCGTTTTGTGTGTGTGTGTGTATGCATAACAATTAAACATGGAATTGTCAGTGTTTTGTGGGCTTTGCAAAAGTTGTTGCTCAGCTTTTTGGTTTGCATGGTTGTGGTGGCCTGCTGCTTTGATTTTTCGAAGAGCGACGTTAGTTCCTGTGCGAAAATTCATTGTTTGTAACGAAAGTAAAATCATTTTGCTTTGTATTGCTGTAAAGTAAGGTTAATAGTTTTTTTTTTGTCTCCAGCAGCTTAAATTGTTAGCCGTAGCTGTGGCTTATAGATTATACACTCAACCAAAATATAAACGCAACACTTTTGTTTCTGCTCCGATTTTTCATGAGATGGACTTAAAGATTCCAGATACACAATATTACCATTTCTCTCAAACATTGTTCACCAATCAGTCTAAATGTGTGATAGTGAACACTTCTGCTTTGTTGAGATAATCCATCCCACCTCACACGTGTGCCACATCAAGATGCTGATCTGACATCATGAGTAGTGCACAGGTGTACCTTATACTGCCCACAATAAAAGGCCACCCTGGAATGTGCAGTTTTTTGCTTTATTGGGGGTCTGGGGACTCAGAACCGGTCAGTATCTGGTGTCACCATTTGCCTCTTGCAGTGCAACACATCTTCTTTGCTTAGAGTTTATCAGATTGTCAATTGTGGCCTGTGGAATGTTGGTCCACTCCTCTTCAATGGCTGTGCGAAGTTGTTGGATATTAGTGGGAACAGGTACACGCTGTCGTATACGCCGGTCAAGCACATCCCAAACATGCTCAACGGTTGACATGTCCGGTGAGTATGCTGGCCATGCAAGAACTGGGACATTTTCAGCTTCCAAGAACTGTGTACAGATCCTTGCAACATGGGGCCGTGCATTATTTTGCTGAAACATGAGGTGATGTTCATGGATGTATGGCACAACAATGGGCCTCAGGATCTCATCACGGTATCTCTGTGCATTCAAAATGCCATCAATAAAATGCACCTGTGTTCTTCGTCCATAACAGATAGATAGATAGATAGATAGATAGATAGATAGATAGATAGATAGATAGATACTTTATTGATCCCCAAGGGCAAATTTAAGGTCCCAGCAGCTTAGAAAAATCACACACAACATATACTACAGCGTACACAGGATGATAAGAAGCAGACCAACAAAACAACATGACTAGATCAACATTATTAAAAATAAGAATAGAATGCAAAAACTATGGGTAGAGATGTGCATGAGTGTACTGTGGTACAGTATGGGGTGTGTGTTAAGGTAGTAGTGCAAATGAGCCAGTAGTGCAACAGTGCAAATGAGTCCAGTAGTGCAGCAGGTTAAAAGTCTATTGACTAGCAATAAATATGTGCATATATAAAAGAGGACAACAGAAAAAATAAGCATAGCACTTCAACAGTTCCAATATAAGAATATGGACAATAAGATAAAAATAAAAAATAAAAATAGCCTAATAATATAAAATTTCAATGTCAGTGCAGGGATAAGTCTAACAGAGTCATATACAGGTTCATGCATCAGTCAAGTATGCAGGTCAAGTATCAGGTTACAGTTACTGTTAGTGGTCAAGTATGTAGTTACAGTAAAAGGAGGGGTTGTGCATATGGGCTAATGTAGCCAGTAGGGCCCCTATGCAGTGTGAACAATACACAGTATTGTAGAAAATGTCCTGTAAGTGAATAGGAGGGTTCAGGTGCAGAAAGACTATGCAGAGAAGTCCAACTCTCCTTTTCCTTTCAGTGAAGCATTGTAGAGTTGAATGGCCCTGGGTACAAATGACTTCCTAAGTCTGTCTGTTGTGCATGTCAGGGAGCGTAGTCTCCAGCTGATCAAGCTCTTCTGCTGTATGACAGTGCTGTGGAGTGGATGACAGTCATTGTCCAGGATGTTGTGTAGCTTTTTCAGTGTCCTTTTGTCTGATACTGAAGTGGTGCACTCCAGTTCAGCTCCCACAACAGAGCCAGCTTTCCTTACCAGCCTGTCTAGTCGCCCAGCATCCCTCTTCTTAGTGCTTCCTCCCCAGCATGTCACAGCATAGAAGAGGACGCTGGCAACAACAGACTAGTAAAATATCCAGAGGAGCTTGCTGCAGACGTTGAAGGACCGCAGCCTCCTCAGGAAGTACAGCCTGCTCTGCCCCTTCTTGTAGAGTGCTTCTGTGTTGACTGACCAGTCCAGTTTATCGTCCAGGTGTATTCCCAGGTACTTGTATGTTTTCACCACCTCCACATTGACCCCCTCTATGGTGACTGGCACCAGGGCGGGCTTGGACCTCCTGAAGTCCACCACCATCTCCTTGGTCTTGGCAGTGTTGAGTTGTAGGTGGTTGAGTTTGCACCATTGCACAAAGTCCTCCACCAGGCTCCTGTACTCCTCCTCCTGCCCATTCCTGATACGAGCCACAATTGCAGTATCGTCTGAAAACTTCTGCATGTGGCATGACTCCGAGTTGTAGCAGAAGTCAGATGTGTACAGGGTGAACAGGACTGGAGAGAGCACAGATGCCTGCCCATACCATAACTCCACCACCACCATGGGCCACTCGATCCACAACATTGACATCAGCAAAGCGCTCACCCACACGACGCCACACACGCTGTCTGCCATCTGCCCTGAACAATGTAAATCGAGATTCATTCATGAAGAGAACACCTCTCCAACATGCCAGACGCCATCGAATGTGAGCATTTGCCTACTCAAGTCTGTTACGGTGACGAGCTGGAGTCAGGTCAAGACCCCGATGAGGACGACGAGCATGTAGTTCAGCTTCCCTGAGACGGTTTCTGACAGTTTGTGCAGAAATTGTTTGGTTATGCAAACCAATTGTTTCAGCAACTGTCTGAGTGGCTGGTCTCAGACGATCTTGGAGGTGAACCTGCTGGATGTGGAGGTCCTGGGCTGGTGTGGTTACACGTGGTCTGCGGTTGTGAGGCCAGTTGGATGTACTGCCATATTCTCTGAAACGCCTTTGGAGACGGCTTATGGTTGAGAAATGAACATTTAATGCACAAGCAACAGATCTGGTTGACATTCCTGCTGTCAGCATGCCAATTGCACGCTCCCTCAATGCTTGTGGCATCTGTGGCATTTTGCTGTGAGAAAAAACTGCACATTCCATGGTGGCCTTTTATTGTGGGCAGTATAAGGTACACCTGTGCACTACTCATGATGTCAGATCAGCATCTTGATGTGGCACACATGTGAGGTGGGATGGATTATCTCAGCAAAGCAGAAGTGCTCACTATCACACATTTAGACTGATTTGTGAACAATGTTTGAGAGAAATGGTAATATTGTGTATCTGGAATGAATTTTAGATCGTTAAGTCCATCTCATGAAAAATCGGAGCAGAAACAAGTCTGAGTTCTTTTGTGCATCTTTTGTTTGAGTGCCTAGTAGTAGTTTTACGGTAATAAACCAGCTTTTCCCCCGACGTGGCTTGGCCAGCCTGTTTGGAATCAGTCGCTGTTTTACCACTGCAGGGAGTTGGGTGTATTAGGTAATGGTTGTGTTAGCTAGTCTGGGGACACCTATGTTTGCTGACCAACCATTAGCTAATTGATTTTTCTCTCCCCTTTGTCTACTAGTTCTTAAAGTTTGTTTAAATAAATTCATACACTTGTTAGTTTAAATAAATACATACACTTGAGTTATGGCTGGGTTAGTAGAAGATTTTATTGCTGCCCATTCTGTTGAACTGTTGAGTAATTGTAGTAAGGAAAAGCTTATTCAGATAGGGGGGCATTATGAAATGACTCAAAGTTCACAAGTCAGAGAGACCAAAGCTGTTTTGCTGCAGGCAATTGCTACATATTTGACAGAGCGTGGGGTGCTACCTGTAGCTACAGTACACCACACTGTCCCCCTAACGCCCATGTCAGATAAGGAAGTCAGAATGAGAGAAATGGAAATTCAGGAGAAGCGTTTTGATCAAGAGATTGCATTAAGGAAACTTGAACTGGAGCGGGAAGAGCAACAGAGGCAGTTTGAGCTCCGTAAACTCGAACTGGAGCTTGCTGCAAAAGGCCTCCCAGTTCCCCCTCTTTCCACTGAGTCTCGTCCAAGCTTAACATCTAATACAAAACCTCTGGACATCACTAAGCACATCCGGAGGTAGATAAATACTTTCCTCACTTTGAGCGGGTGGCTACGTCTTTGAAGTGGCCAAAGGAAATTTGGACGCTTTTGTTGCAATGTGTGTTGACAGGCAGAATCTCAGGATATCTATGCTTTTATGTCTTCTGATCAGTATATGTCGTATGATGTGGTGAAGTTGGCGATACTTCGCGCGTTTCCGGAGTTATAGGAAACTGGAGAAAAACTTATGTCGAGTTTGCTCGTGAGGAGCATCTCTTTGAACGTTGGTGCACCTCTCAGCGAGTCGATTCCTTCGACCTACTCAAGAAGTTGATTTTGTTGGAAGAATTGTGTGCCTGACTCATTGCATACATATTTGAATGAGCAGAAGGTAACTACTCTGTCTCAGATGAGTTTGTTTTGACTCACAGGGGAACGTGGTTTACCAGACATGGTGATAGTTTTTATTTGAATGTGGCTCCTTTTAGGGGGAAATCTAAGTCTGCTGGGGCAATATCAAAGTCTGTGTCTCCTTCTCGTGCTTCCAACAGTTCTTCTGTTACCAAGATGGACATTGTATGCTTTTACTGCAGGAAGCCAGGGCATAAGATTTCTGAGTGCCCTGCACAAAAGAGGGAAGAATAAGTTTCCCGGTATCAGAGCCAGTCTCCTCAGGGATGTGTTACAGTCTGTCCACGGGAAGAAATTGGGTCTGGTGAGAATACAGACTATGCTCCGTTTATTACACTGGGTTTTGTGTCTTTGCCAGGTCAGAGCAGAATCCCGGTCCGCATATTGAGAGCACAGCGCAGTCATTTTTGCTTGAGGGGGTGGTGCCTCTCTCTGCTGAGACGGCTACAGGGACTCATGCTCTGGTCTGTGGTATTGAAATGGGGTTTTTAGAGGTGCCTCTACATAGAGTACAGCTTTACTCCAATTTGGTTAGTGGCAGTGTTGTGGTGGTTCATCTCTGCCCGTGCCTGGAATTGAGGTTGTCCTGAGTAATGACTTGGCTGGGGCGAATGTATTCACTTCATCTGGTGTCATGTTGCCTCCACCACCAGTGGTAACTAGTACACCTATTCAGTCTGGTATGTCTGATGAGTGTGGGGGAAAATTTCCTCATGTTTTCTCTGTCTGCGCTGTTACCAGAGCTCATGCTAAACAGACAAGGGAAGCTAATGTAGTAACTTCCACGGGTGATCTGCATGCTGGTGATCAGCTTCAGGTTCCTCCTCATGTGGCTGGGATTGGTGATGAGGTCGGCTCAGTTGTAGGGGCAGAAGCTGGCCCCATTGTAGAACATGCTGGAGACCCTAACAGTGAACAACTTAGACAATCACTCCGCTTGTCTTGATCCACTGACTGATCTCTTTCAGGTTTCATGTGAAGGTCTCATCGCTGAGCAAAGAGCAGATGAGAACTTTACTAAGTTGTTTTCGGTTGTGACTCCTGAGAGTGAGGGAGATGGTGAAATGCCCAGTTACCTTTTGAAGGAGGGAAGTGGGCTAAGATGGATGTTTTCACTAGTACTGTTGTTCAGGCTGTTGTCCCTGTAAAATTTAGGCAAGCAGTGTTAGAACTTTCTCACGGTGGAGTAGCCGGACATTCAGGTGTCAAGAAAACATATGTCTCAAAGTACACCCGAGAATGTCACACCTGTCAAATGACTGGTAAGCCCAACCAGAAAACACCTGAGGCTCCGTTACAGCCTATCCCTGTTGTGTCTGACCATCTGCTTTTGGATTGTGTGGGTCCATTGCCTCGCTCTCAAGCTGGGCATTGCTACCTTTTGACCATCATGTGTCAGTCTACTAGGTATCCTTCGGCCTATCCTCTCAGGTCCATCACTACTCGCTGTCTTAAAAGCTCTGACCAACTTCATGTCAACTTTTGGTATCCCTCGGGTCATACAATCAGACTTTATGTTGAAACAGTTTGCTAGGGCTTTGCGTCAGCTTAAGGCTATGCATAATATATCTAGTGCATATCACCCACAGAGCCAGGGTATCTTGAAAGGTTCCACCAGACCCTTAAATCACTTCTGTGGGCATTTTGTGTTGAACTCTTTGGTGATTGGGAGGAAGGTCTCCCCTGGCTTCTGTTGGCCATTCGTGAAGTTGCACAAGAGAGTCTCGGCTTCAGTCCAAATGATTTGGTGTTTGGCCATACTGTTCGTGGTCCCACTGCTGTGTTGGCTGATGAGTGGAGCTCTGAGCCACCACCAGCTAGTGTCTTGGATTATGTCAGTGGGTTCCGATATTGCCTTTATCAAGACTGTGCTGCCGCTCAAAAAGCGTTAGCGAAATCACAGTGTGTGTCCCCCTTCTTATTCCAGGGAGACTAGTGCTGGTTGTCATACCGCCTTTGATGAGGACGTGGCCGGGCCCCCTTGTGAGATCACTGAGGTACGGTTGCGTAACTCAGAGATGTGAGCTGCTTTGCCCACGCGTCTTTCTCATTTGTCTCCCCAGAAGAGGGTTGACATTATTGACATGGTTCATTTTTATCCATCTCTCTTCCCACATGTGCCAAGCCGTACCACCCTCATTGAGCATGATACTGATATTGGCTCAGCACTTCCTATTAAGCAACACGCCTACCGGGTTAATCCTGCCAAGCGTGAGCTTCTGGGGAAGGAGGTGGAGTATTTGTTAGCTGAACCAAGTTTTAGTCCGTGGAGCTCTCCTTGTCTGTTGATAGGTAAGCCAGATTGGACCTACCGTTTCTGTACAGACTATCGACGGCTGAATGCAGTCACAAGGGCTGACTGTTATCCTCTAACCCACGTGGATGACTGCGTTGATCACGTCGGAGCGGCAACTTTTGTCAGTAAGTTTGACTTGCTAAAGGGTTACTGGCAAGTGCCTTTAACCCCTCGTGCAAGAGAGTTGTCAGTGTTTTTCACGCCTGACAACTTCTTGCAATATAAACCTATGCCATTTGGTTTTCGGAATGCTCCGGCCACTTTCCAGCGCCTCGTTAACCATGTCCTGTCAGGGATGACCGGATGCGAGGCGTATCTGGATGATGTGGTCGTCGTTAGCACCACCTGGTCACAATATCCAGATAAAGGAGCTTTTTTGAGCGCCTCTCCCATGCCTCACTGACTGTTAACCTTGCCAAGTGTGAATTTGGTGAGGCAACAGTCACTTATCTTGGTAAGGTGGTTGGTCAGGGTGAAGTCCGGCCCATAGGAGCAAAGGTTGAGGCCATCTGAAAAAGTTCCCTTTCAGTGGTGTGAGGCCTCCCAACAGGCCTTTGAAGCTGCCAAGGCTGTCCTTTCTAGTGCTCCGGTGTTGGCTGAGATTCCGAGATTGGGGAACCTTTTCAGTTGGCTGTTGATGCGAGTGATTGTGGGCTGGGTGCTGTCCTACTGCAGGTGGGTTTGGTCCGGTTTGTTATTTCTCCAAGAAGTTCAACCGACACCAGATGGCCTACTCCACAGTGGAGAAAGAGGCACTGGTGCTCGTCCTTTCAATACAGTTCTTTGAAGTTTATTTGAGTTCTGGTGTGAGTCCAGTGACTGTATACACTGATCATAATCCTCTGGTGTCCATAGACAGGATGCGGAACTCAAACCAGCGGATTATGCGCTGGAGCCTGATTATCCAGCCCTACCCGCTGAAGATTCGAAAAACAGATAAAACATAGTTTTTGGGTCCAACCTGGGCGGACTGATGTTTGGTGGGAGAACTTTGAAAATGAGGTGGTTGTCCCGGAGGAATGGCGTGAGGCTTCTGATTGGCTTGTATGGCTTTTTCCTTCTTCCTACATGGCGCACGGTTGAGTTGACGGGAGATGAGGCTGTGCTGTAAATTGTTGGTCAAGTACCTTCGAAGCAATGAAATTTTGAAACTGAAAGTTAAGTTATAAAATTATATTGAATGCATAGTGGTGGCATGAACTTGCGCTCGGGAGTGACTAAACTTGAACAAAGTAAACCAAAAACTAAACGGAAGTGCAAACCGAGGCCAAACAAAATGGCAGGTGAACAAAAGGAGAGTTTAAAAAGTTTGATTCTAATCATCAAAGAGGAACTTGGAGCATTCCGGGCTGACTTTAATAAGAACTCTACCGAAACAAGAAATGAAATAGAGAAACTGACGCTGGAAGTGAAAGGTATGCAGGTCGAGATTAAGAGGACGAATGGTGAAATTGTAGCAGCGCAACAAAGAATCAGTAAGTTGGAGGACAAAGAACCTTTAAAGAATGAAGTACTGACGCATTTGTTGGTGCAACAAACTATAATGGCTGATAAACTTGAGTATCTTGAGAATAAATCAAGGCAGAATAACATCAGGATTCACCAAGTGGAATCTGAGGGAGAAGACATGGTGAAATTCCTTGATGAATTAATATCTGAAAAACTAGACATTCCTGATAACAAACAGTTTATAGTAGCTGCACACAGATCACCTCGAAACAAACCTAAGGTTGGAGAACCACCTCGTTCAATTGTCGTCAGATTTTTAACCTGGCAGACAAAGCAAAGAGTTCTACACGCAGCCTGGGAGAAAACAAGAGCACCGATCATGCATGCGGAGGAGAGGATTTATTTTGATCAGGACTACTCAGCAGCAGTCATGAAAAATAGGGGCCAGTACACCTGGATACGGAAGGTATTACGGGAGAAAGAGATAAAGTCCCATTTCATGTATCCAGCGAAGCTAAAGGTTTTCACCAGAGGTGGGGTACAGGTTTTCAACACAGCGACAGAGGCCAGTAAAACGCTACAAGCGCAGAACATCATCGGGACGCATAGCCGGGAGTATGACGGTAAGCAGGTGCGCGCCGGAGGACATACCGCGTCAGTGGCAGGTCTAACGTCAACACCTGATGCGGCTCAACGAGGTAAGAAGTTGTGGGATGACAAGGTTGCTGAACTATTAAAGAAGCTTACGGGCAAAGACAGAGACTGGTGGATTTAAGGTACATGGACAATGGCCTATGCTCCCATGCTCGATCGTATGGATGAACTGAATGAAAGGTTGGAATAATACATTGATGCTCACCCAGTTTGGGAAATGAGGCGGATTTTTTGTTTTTGGTTAGAGAAATAGGTTAATCATGGCATATTAAAACATGTCGAAAAGGGGATTGCAATGACTGCAATGATTTCAGGGTGCGAGACCTATAATCTACAGTACTCAACACAGCCACTACCTTCCACAAAATGCTGATGACAACCAAGCAAAATAATTTTTATGTTTAAGTTTTATGTAGCTCCTATTATGTGTTAAGTGAAATTAAGAAGCCATTCTACCAAAATAATGCTAAGGTACTCTAATCTACCAAGGAAAGGGTTAAAGTTGGCACACATTAACATTTGTAGTATCAGGAATAAAATCATAGAAATATCAGAAATATTGGCAGATAATGTGCATATACTAGCAGTATCGGAGACGCATCTAGATTCGTCATTTCAGGACGAGTCTGTAATGGTAGAGGGATACTCCATTTTCAGAAAAGACAGAAATGCATATGGAGGGGGTGTTATGTTTTATGTTCAGAACCATATTCCAGTAAAAACAAGATATGATTTAATGACTGATGAGATTGAAGTGCTATGGCTGCAAGTTCATCTTCCACACGTTAAGCCAATTCTGGTGGGCTGTGGTTATAGGCCGCCAAGTGCAAACAGTGAATACATGGACAAATTATGTGAAATGCTTGAAGAAGTGAGTGAATTAAATGTTGAAATCTATTTATTAGCTGACTTAAACATAGACTGGAACTCCAGTTTATGTTCATGGAAGAAGAGAATGCATGCTTTTACTAGCGCATGTGGGCTTCGTCAGATGGTTAACCAACCAACCAGGTTGTGCTTTCAAAGTAATGGCACTCAAACTGCAACATGTATAGACCACATATTTACAAATGCCGCAGACAAATGTTCGGGGGCAGCATCAGTACCAATGGGCTGTAGTGATCATAATTTGATTGCAATTGTGAGAAAAACTAAACTGCCAAAACCAGGCCCAAAAATCATCTTGAAAAGAGTGTTTAAACATTTTAAAGAAGAATGTTTTGTGGAAGAAGTTAAGAGTTTACCACTATCAAGGGTACTGTCAGAAACTAAAGATGCAGAAAAGGCATTGGAAATATTTGATGATTTATTTATGCCTGTGGTTGAAAAACATGCACCTATAAAAAAGTTTACAGCTCGGAGCTGCCGAACACCGTGGTTAGATAATGAGTTAAAAGAACATATGTTGGAGCATGATAGAGCTAGACAAGTGGCTAATGATTCTGGTCTTAAATCAGATTGGCAAGTTTATTGTAGGTATCGTAATTATGTAACATCTTTAAGCAAGATGAAAAAGAAATTATATTATGGAAATAGGATTAAGAATATAAATAATGATAGCAAGAAGATGTGGAGTGTATTGAATGATGTAATGGGTCGTAGGAGGAAAGAAACACGTCTTATCTAGAAAAAGGAGGCCTCTTTTTTACTAAACCGGCAGATATAGCAAACCATATTCAAAATTATTTTGTTGAAAAGATTAATAATCTAACCACTAAAATGCCTGTGATGGAGAGTGAACATTCTTATGAATTAATAAATAGGGGGATTATGGGGGACAAAAACTGCCAATTTGATTTTAATAATGTTAGTGAAAGCTATATAGGGAAAATTCTATCAAATGGCAAAGACAAACCTGCTGGCATAGATGGACTAGAGAATAAACTTATTAGAATGGTTGCAGAAACCATAGCACCTGCAGTCTGCCACATTGTCAACTTGTGTTTCAAGGAGAATATTTGCCCATCTAAGTGGAAGATTGCAAAGATAATACCTTTGCCCAAAAATGCAAGATTGCCATTTTCAGGACCAAATAGTAGACCTATAAGTCTATTGCCTTCTTTAAGTAAATTAATGGAGAGAATAGTATGTGATCAGATGCAAGATTATTTTTCTAGAAATAACTTACTGTTTTCCAACATGCATATAGGAAAGATTATTCTACTGCAACAGCTCTTATTCAAATGACCGATGATTGGCTCAGAGCTGTAGAAGAGCAGAACTTGGTGGGTGCAGTCATGCTTGATTTTACAGCAGCGTTTGACATTATAGAACATAAGACACTTCTTGGAAAATTGCATTGTTATGGCTTTTCAGATTCGGCTTTAAAATGGATGGAAAGTTACTTAAATAATAGGTCACAAACTGTTTTCTTTAAGGGAAGTTATTCTAAGTTTAAAATGTTGTACTGTGGAGTACCACAGGGAAGTTGCCTTGGACCACTGCTGTACACTATCTATCCTAATGACCTGCCAAGTGTCGTAAAAAGAGCAAAGATTTCTATGTACGCAAATGATTCTACCATTTATGTGGCAGCAAAAACAGCTGTGGAGTTAAATATGATATTGAACTCAGAATTGCATTCTGTGGTAAAATGGATCAGGAGAAATGGATTAATTTTGAATGTTTCCAAGACAAATTGTATTATTTTTGGTTCTAACCATAAGCTTAAATGTGAGCCGCTGCTAAATGTTATGATCAAAGATGTAAAAGTAAACCAGGTCAAGGAGACAAAACTATTGGGAGTTACTCTAGATGAAAGACTGACATGGTCTACACAAACTAACAAAACAATAACAAAGATGGGTACTGGTATTTCTGTAATTAAAAGGTGTGCGAAACATTTAACAAATACGTCTAAAAAACAAATCATACAAGCATTAATATTGTCAAACATTGATTACTGTCCTGTTGTATGGTCAAACTTAACAATGGATAAAATTAAGAAACTTCAAGTGGTACAGAATAGAGCAGCTAGAGTTGTACTACATTGTGGTATCAGAACAAATGTTATTGCAATGCACGATGTGCTCAGCTGGTTAACAGTTAAAAATAGATTTTGTACTCTCTACTGGTTTTCTTTAGGAATATTCTAACTTCCAAAACCCCATTGATATTGTATAATGAACTGTCATTGACTTCAGACCAACACGGTTTCACTACAAGGCAAGCAACACAGGGGAAATTCATAATACCCAGAGCAAGAACGAGTGCGATGAAAAGAACAATGGTTTTTAGAGGAATTAGTGAATGGAATGCTTTACCTTGTTACATCAGGCAGGAAAA
>JAGFZM010001155.1:58237-68327 GCA_017657215.1 Limnothrissa miodon
CGAGCTCCGCTGTGATTGGCTGTCTCCCACGGCTATCTTGAACAGGGCAGCCTTCTTCGTGGGAACGACCAGCGGTCCAGGGGCGTTTTTTTCCCCCGCTGACACTGGCATTCTCCCTCCCCGCCATTTCTCCGAGCGTTCCCCGGCGTCTTCGCTTTGAGTCGCTCCGGACAATCTTCGGCGGCAACGCAGCCTGCAGCTAGCTACCTAGCTGCTAGTCAGCCGCCTACTAGCCAGATAGCCATGGCCCAGCTCGCTAGCCCTTCAGCTAGCTCCATCGGGGCCTCTTGCCCGTGCGGCTGGATCTCCGCACCACGCTGAAGAGGCGGATGACCCCACCATTGAAGCCGTCGACGAAGATGAGGTCTCCTCCTTCCTCTCGACGACAACACGGCCAGCTGCTAGTCAGCCAAACCTACTAGCCAGCTAGCCACACCTCAACTCTCTAGCTTTTCAGCTAGCTCCTTCAGGGCCTCCTTGCCAGTATGGCTGAATCTCCCCACTCTGAAGAGGCGGATGGTCCCGTCATCGGCGCAGACAAGGGGGCTAGCCGCTATTGACTCGCCGCCGCCCGCCCAGAAGACTCTTGCTGTTCAGCTCGCTAGCGAGCTAGCTTCTGTGCCACTCAGGCAGCTAGCAGGCTAGGCCTGCACTCCTTGGTTAGTCGTTTCATCGCGGACGCTTCTGCTAACGCACGTATGGGAGAGCAGGGTCTCTCCTCAGTCGGTGAATGTGTCGCTGACACGCGCGGCTCGCCATCCATGTGTGGGCGCTCTGGGGCCTCACACACGGTCGGCTTGCCATCAGCCTACACAATCCGACGGGTGTCTGTCGTCTCAGGGGGACGCTTTTCAGCTTTGCAAACGACCTCAATCACTGACGTCGGCCCCCTAGTACCTCAGGAGGGCGGCATAGCACTTTGTTGGTCTTTGCAGCCTCCTCATCGTGCCTCTCTGCTCAGGCAGAGATGGTGAATGTGCACAACGCCACGTTGGGCTTTTTCAACAGTGTTGAAAGGCTATCAACTGCAATTCAGGTGGCCTCCCCCCCCCTTCAGAGGTGTCATGGAGTCAGTGGTGCCCTCAGCCAGGGCCCCTGCTCTCAGACAAGAGCTTTGCGATCTGTTGAGGAAGGGCACTATTCAGCGTGTAGATCCGACTCTCGCGCGCGCAGGTCGTTACAGTACGTAGTTCCTCGTGCCCAAAAAGTCGGGCGCTTTTCGCCCTATTCTAGATCTCAGAGCGCTCAATGCTTCGCTCAAGCCTTTCACCTTTTGCATGCTCACGGGGCGAATGATGGCGGAATCAGTCCGCCAGGGGGATTACATGGTCACCATAGACCTTCAGGACGCCTATTTCCACATAGGCATTGTCCCCAGGTACAGGCGTTTCCTATGCTTCGCCTTCGAGGGCAGAGCTTACGAGTACGTAGCCCTCCCTTTCGGTCTGTCTGTACCTCGGTGCTTCACCAAGTGCGTAGAGGCAGCGATCACCCCCCTACAAGCACAGGGTATCAGACTCCTTAATTACTTGGACGACTGGATGCTGCTGGCGGGTTCCAGTCAGCTCCTAATGTCACAGGTTCACGCTGTGCTGTGTCACCTGCACGATCTGGGCTTCTTAGTGAACCTACACAAGTGCATGCTCTCTCCCTCTCCCTGACCACCGACGCGTCCAAGAGCGGCTGGGGCGCCGTCTGTTGCGGTCGCCCTGCCAGAGGGATGTGGGGCGTAGCTACCAGGAGACTACACATCAATATGTTGGAGCTCCTAGCTGTCTTTTGCGCTCTGATCGAGTTTCTCCCTCTTCTCAGAGGAGAGCACGTCCTAGTGCGTACAGACAACACCACAGTAGTGGCTTATCTCAATCGCCAGAGCAGCACGCGTTCTCCCGACCTGTTTCGCCTGGCGTAGAGGTTGCTCACTTGGGCCTCTCGCCACCTCCAGTCGATCAGGGCATTGCACTTGCCCGGTGTGCGCAACACAGGCGCGGACCACCTCTCCAGGGGCGTTCTGTGTGCAACCGACTGGCGCCTGTGCCCAGCCGTGGTGCACAGCCTCTGGTCCCGCTTCGGGCGGGCCCGAGCCGATCTGTTTGCCTCAGGTGAGAACACTCACTGCCCAGCGTGGTTTTCGCTGGAACGAGTTGCGCCGCTAGGGTCGGACGCGCTGGCACATCCGTGGCCACGACGTCTGCTCTATGCCTTCCCCCCACTTCCTCTGATGCGTCACATGGAGGAGGCACAGGCATTTCCTACGCTTCGCCTTCGAGGGCAGAGCTTACGAGTATGTAGCCCTCCCTTTCGATCTGTCTCTAGCACCTCGGTGCTTCACCAAGTGCGTGGGCATAGGCCTAGGCCACGGACGCGCTGGCACATCTTATGCCTTCCCCCCGCTTCCTCTGATGCATCAGTCTCAGCTGGTTCTCAGATCTGGTCTCGATGCTGGACGGTCAGCCGTGGACCCTCCCAGTGAGGAGGGATCTCCTATCTCAGGCTCACCGGTCATTTTGGCACCCCAGACCAGAGGCGTGGAGACTGACGGCTTGACCCCTGAACGGGCGCGCCTCCTAGAGCATGGCCTGTCAGCTGCAGTTGTAGAGACTGTTAAATGCGCTAGAGCTACGTCCACTAGGTCGTTGTATGCACGTCTTCAGCATGTGGTGCAGAGACAGAGGCTGTGATCCTCTAGTCTGCCCTATTGGCGAGGTGCTTGCGTTCCTGCAACACCTGTCGTACACCCTCCACACTGAATGTGTACCTCGCAGTCATTTCAGCATGCCATTTCGGCTATGCTGCCGTTTCCCCAGGCGCGCACCCTCTTGCGTCGCGCTTCATGAAGGGCGTCAGGCAGCTTCGCCCCTCTTCCACAAATTGTGTCCCTACTTGGGACCTGGCCACAGTCCTACGCGGACTGGCACGTATGCCCTTTGACCCTCTGTCGAGTGCCAGTCTAAGATGCTTTCCCCAAAGACTGCGCTTCTGCTCGCCTTGGTCTCTGTGAAGCATGTTAGAGTGTCCTCTCTGGGCCCGGCGGCAGTCCCGTGGGTCTTCCCACCTCGGGCTCCTCGGTGTAGGGCTCCTGAGGCTTGGTTGTAGTGATCCATTTGTACGTTTCGGCTTCGAAACGAAAGAGAATATTACGGATACTAACGTATCCTCGGTTCTCTGAGTGAGAAGCCGAAACGTACGTTTCGGGCCTCAAGTCGCCGATGCTGGTGAGCTTGGCAAAGAGGACCTGAAGCGTAAGCGCAGTCAAGATATAGACTTTCTGACGTCACGCAGGGCTGTCTAAGTTGTTGCCTGCACGCGTCAGAGCACTTACTGCCCTTTTTTCAAAAGGGTTGGTTAAAGTTGACTTCAGAAAAAGTAGGAGATGTTTGGCATCATCCATTCGTATCCGTAACGTTCTTTACTTTAGGCCTAATGTGGCTAAAATGTTTAGTGGTACTACATGACTGATATGTTTGTTTATGTCTGTGAAATTTGAATTTATTTTTTTTTATTTAACTAGTGACTGAATTTATATTGTAGAAGATGATTTATGTTTGCAAGAAAGGCATCTAATACTTGTATTTAATTGAAAGTCACTTAATTTATGTGTGAATGAAAGTTATGGTGTGTGGAAATAAAAAAAAATTTTTTGTCTGTTTTTATTTTGGTTGGCTTGTTTCAGCATTCTCTACACCTCGTCTCCGGAATGCCCCCGTTAGACAACGTTATGCTACATCTAAGTATGTTATGTGATTGCCTTATTTGTGCTTACATACTGCCACAATGATATCTATTCACAGCATTAGCTAATTTTGTTTAGTTTTAACATAACAAAAAACAAAAGATACATTACATTAATTTATCAACCTAATTGACCATAATTCAACCTAACTGAACCAAATTCAAATGATTCCAATCAAACTTCAATAAACTTCAACTGAGGAAGAACTGAGTTCTCCCTTTGCGTCCTTCAAGACCAGGCTCTTTCAAGTCTGAGCAGGAGCAGCGAGAACAACATAATTTGACAGCTACCGAGTCAAAAGTCGTTGTTCAATTTTTTTTTTTTTTTGATATGGGCAATTGAGTGGAAAAAACGTCAAAAACATATAGGAAAGAAAAGATCTTCAACATTTATCTGCAAATTTGATCATAGCAGATCTTCTTAGCTCATAGAAACACCAGTACTAAAGCCAGCACTCCCAAGTGCCACATGGTTATTATGTACATTGTAGCTTCTCCTCAGGAAAAAAAAGTGATGCGGCCTCCTGTGGGAACCTCGTGGGGAACCATTAAAACTTAACCCACAGCGTCTATAACCCTTTTCCTAACAACACAATTAATCAAAAAGCAATCGTAATCAACATTCAGAGCCTATAATCGATCAAAATTTTCCAGGTACATTTTTTCAATTACTGTCCTTTTAAAAACACTACCATGTGTGGAATCACGTGACCCCGCTCTGTAGATAGATAGTAGATGTGTGTTTCTTACCAGAATCAAAATTTTTACAGTTTTATTGCCCAAGTATGCTTGCATATACGGTGGTCCCTCGCTATATCGCAGTTCACTTCATGCGGCCTCATTGTTTCGTGGATTTCTTTTGTGGAAAAAGATGCTACAGTGGAGCAGCAACAGGACGAAGAGTAACGGTCAGAGGAACTGTGAAATACTCGAGTCACTACTGTATAAATAATTTCTAATGTATCTAAAATCGTATGTTGGTTGTTAACATTAAATTAGTTATTTGTAAAAGCCATAATAATTACTTATAGGAAAACGTTTATTTTATTTTTCAAACAAATGTTTGCTCTAGGTTGTGTTGACTGCACCAGAGCACCAGCCTCTCAACCTCCTGCCTTTACGCAGAATCCCGAATGAGCCCAATGACAGTCATCTGCAAACTCCAGGAGTTGGACAGTTGGGTCCATGGAAGTGTAGTCATTTGTGTAGAGGGAGAACAGTAGTGAAAGTACGGACCAGAAGGGAAAGTACGCACCCCTGCAGTGCACAAATGCTGATTGTCATTGATCCAGATGTGGAATTTCTGTTTGTCAGGAAGCTGGAGATCCACTGACATATGCCGGGAAATACAGTGAGATGAGAGAGTTTGGCAGTGAGGATTTCTGGTATGAGTGTTGAACGCAGAGCTGAAGTCTACAAACAGTATCTTGGCATTGGTCCATAGGAATGGTCCTTTTCAAACTGGCAGTAGAAATTGTTCAGGTCGTTCACAAGGCCACTTGTAAAATATGAGCAAATTTACTGTACAAAATTTGTCAGTGAACTATGAGGGCAATAAATAAATAAATAAATAAATAAATAAATTAATTAATTAATTAAATCGTTGTTCATAAATCGTTAAATTTATTTAATTGAGGTAATTGCGATTTTGGTTTTAGGCCAAGCCTTAGCACTCAGTAACCTCCAAAAACAGATACATATGCATATAGCTTGTATGGGTATGGGCACTGACAATATCTTTGCTGTGGTGATGCCATACAATAACAGTCTGTTACCACAGTTCACATACATGTTTTCATATGTTCACAGCTCATACTCATGTTTTCACCTTTTGTTATTAGCATTGTGTTGGATTATGGCTTTTCATGTTTTAGTTACTTTTTCTTTAGTTTTTAGGGAGCCTTCATCTGTCTGCATCTTACCTTCATCTGTCTGTATCAGTGCAACTTCTATTTTCAGTTACACAAGCTCTTTACTGACAGCCTATTCAGTGCACCACAGGCAGTACTTACATTCTTCACCTTCCTCCTCCTCTTTAGATTGTTGGGCATCATCTTCTTCCATTAACATCATCATCTTTTAGAAGTAAAAACAGATTTGAATGAATGAAAAGCACAACTTGAAAGTAAAAACTTTTTTTATTAATGAGAAGAATAAAACGGAGAACTAGTGTTAAAAATTCAATAAAACAATGTATGTACTGTATCTGTGTAAGCTCTGAACTGATGAGGAGCTTAAAGGGGCCCTATTACGTTTTTATATTTTCTTTTCTTATAGAGTGTTGCATAGCTGTTGGTGTATGTAAAAAGTTGGCAAACTTACAAAACATTACACATCCACAGGAGGGGTTAAGTAGTTTCCAGTTCAAGTATACGTCACAATTTACAGTTCATGGGTTGATATGGGACAATGTAATCATTATCGGCACAGTTAGTTTAGTTCAAGTTCAGAGAGATTTCTTTATTGTGAAGGAGCACTCCCCTGCATGCCTTTTCTTAGACAGAACTGCTTTCACAGTGGTTAGTTTATTTTTATTATTATATATTATTATTTGATTCCATTGACTTTGCCACTTCAACAATACCTGTTTCAATAACCTGATAGCTCTGAAAAAAGACACAATTCCCACTTTGTGGCCTAATAGGTGAAGATTTCACTCAACATTTAAGTAAACATTACTATTTGACTATTAACTTTAGTTGTGCTAAGAGAATATTACGAGAATAAACATTCTTGGAATGTTTCTCGGATGTGGAACGGCTTCATCAACCGTCTCAGGTGAAGAGTTGCCAGCACTGAGCTAGAAACACTGGAGACGCAACGTCTATGACGTATCGGTCCTAAGCAAGTTTGCAATCCAGGGTCATGGCCTGGGTCCTCCATAGACAATGAATGGGGCTACGTGACTTTGCGTCCTCTAGTATAATTACCACACATCTTTTATGACTACATATTATGTGGATTTATGATCGGCACATAATTTTTTTTACAATCCAGAACTCGGCCAATGTTTTTGGATTTTTATTTAAAACAAGGAAAAGTAGCAGTTTTACGTTTCAAGGAAAAGTAGCAGTTACATGTCAGTTGTTCAGTCAACACAGCAAGAGAACACACAGAAATGTATCGGACAAATTGTTTTCCTTTGTTGTTCGTAAAATCTATAAGTATGTTACTGGTGGTGACTCGGCTAAACACTGTTAGCGATGGGCTAATGTTACGTTACAGAGTTCGCGCCACTCATGAAAAGAATTCTGATTGGACCACATTCGACTGACAGTTCAACCAAAGATCTTGGATACTGACTAACCCTTTCTGGTTCAACTCTCCAATTAGAATCAAAGACGGGGTGATTTTTAAACTGTTTTTTTGCCGTTTTGCACCAACACAGCTAACCATACACCACACATTATTGTGCTACATACCATACACTTTTAAACAACACAAACAGTATGACCACTTGGCCCTTAAGCGTCCCATGAGAGCTTATCAAAATTGTCATTTTCCACTGACTTGAATGGGAAAAACACTTCCTTGACCCCGCTCTTGTCCCACCCCCTAGGACAACATCCTGATTTTGAAACCGAACGTTAGTAAATGGGCGAGTTGATCGTTATGCGCCTCCAGTGTGGCTCTAGCTCAGTGGTTGTACCATATGTTACTTGTGGTACAGTGATTATTAAAGCCATGCGGATAAATAAAGGCGTGAACTCTTGTGACGGCCTTACCATAGAGGATACCGTAACATTACTTGAGATTCAGGAAAAAGATAGATGGAATTCGTTTATTTTGAGATGAACGCGACAGCATCTGTGTGGGAGCACTTTGGATTCAAACCGAATGATCATGGTGAACCACTTACCCTCTGTCAGCTGGTATGTCACATGTGTTGTAGAACAGTATAATGTTAGTGTAACTGAGTTAAAATGAACCTTACTTAGTTAATGTGCATTCTTTCAAAAATTTTCTATATATTTCAAATATTGTATAAAGGTTTTCAGGTTGTACCCATTCACATTAGTTAAATAAGAGGCTTTGCGGCTCCAATTGTAATTTACTTTCATTTCTGTTTATTTTTGAGCTCTTGCGCTCTCCGTATTTCTCCAGTCAGAGCTCTAGTCTGCTGGAGGTAAGCTGTGTCTCGGAGCGCTCTGTGTATAACTTCCTATTTTTGACAAAAGTGCTCAGGCCATAGTAACACTTTAAATGTTTCTGTGTCTATAAAAATAGTTTAACTGATATCTTTGGAGGGAAACACGTTAGGTTACCAATTGCGCAATGGAGAGAATTGCTTTCTCTATACAATCACTATCTATATTGCTTTCTGTTGCGCATTTCTTAAGTTTCCTTACTATGAAAGGCTCAGAGCTCTAGTCTGCTGGAGATGTGATGCAGTCGCGAGCGATTGCCATTCTCACGAAGTGAATGTTTTATTTTGTGAATGCTGAAAAACAAAGTGAGGAACTCCGGTGTTTCGGTTCAAGATGGGATTCTGTTTAATTTGGGACAAACATGTTGACGTCATCAAGTGCAGGTTGTTTTACCTTAATAAATCAACAAAACTGTAAATCACGCCAAAAATCATCTTAAACCCATACCCAGATAGCAAAATCTTTCTGGCCTTTATGTGTGGCCCGAATACTGCTTTTAATTCTGGCATATATACCGTGAGGAATGCAGGGCCAAGACTGGCCCATACACAATTTCCATTCAAATGCCAAATTCGTGCCAATGTATGCCAGATAAATGCCAAAAACCATCAAAGGGATGCCAAAGCATTACCACAGGTTAACCAAAATACCTTTAACTGGTTCATATTCACACCAGAACTATGCAAGGAGGTACCCATATAATTGACAGAATGGTCCCAAGAGCTAACTATAACTTGCCCAGGTGAAAAAAACATTGGACATTTTCAGAATAATTCTGGCATATCTTTGGTTGGGCAATGGCAAAACATGCCAGTAGATTTTGTGTACATTAGTGTAATTAAATTCCTACACTTTTCACTAAGGTGAATAAAACGGAAATATCAGCTCAATGTCTACCTACGTTTAATTACAGTTGAGCCTGGTTTCTTTAACCAATGGTTAAATGGTTCTGTTGAAAGCTGCTGATTAACTAGCCTAGTCTTCTTGCTCACTGAAAGGGTATCCTGTGTTTAATGACAAATATCACACTACTTTAATCATTGCAATGAAGTACACCTTTGTTTCTGCTCTGATTTTTCATGAGATGGACTTAAAGATCTAAAATTCATTCCAGATACACAATATTACCATTTCTTTCAAACATTGTTCACAAATCAGTCTAAATGTGTGATAGTGAGCACTTCTGCTTTGCTGAGATAATCCGTCCCACATCACACGTGTGCCACATCAAGATGCTGGTCTGACATCATGAGTAGTGCACAGGTGTACCTTATACTGCCCAAAATAAAAGGCCACCCTGGAATGTGCAGTTTTGTCTCACAGCAAAATGCCACAGATGCCACAAGCATTGAGGGAGCGTGCAACTGGCATGCTGACAGCAGGAATGTCAACCAGAAATATATAATAATTACGTTTTGACATCAATATTATCTTTTAACGCAATAAATTCTGGGACAATTAATCGTTCAGCAAAATGTGTTATCGTGACAGGCCTACTTGCTTCACGCAACATTTACAGGGGCGTGATTAATTTTCTTTTTGAAGAAGAAGAAGCTGCCATCTACCCAAAAAAAACACCAGGTGGCATTTAGGAGCTTTGTATTCACTGTAGGCAGCGGCTTCACATTTTCAAATAGGTTACTGTAATACGCCCATGACTCGGACTGCAAAAAGAACTAGATAATGTAATTCCAGGGAATTACACTGTACAGTTGCTTTATAGTGAGGAATAGTTTAAATAGTTTGAGTAGTTCAATAGATTATTAAATAGTTGAATGGTTGAAAAGTTGAAATAGTTAAATTGTTTTAATAGTGCACAAGAATGAAGACTTTTAAAGTTCATTAGTATTTATGAAGGAAGCAGTTTAATAGTTTTAAGCGTTGGCAAGCAACCACCTCCACGCCACACAAGGGTCAGGCAAAGCTCAAAGCAGTATCCAGTATCCAAAGCCCAGCAGTATCCAGTATTAGCGAGGGGTCCGACCGTGACAAGAAAGTTTCTCAAACTTTGAGTAGGTATAACTTTTTATAACTGATTTTTTTTTTTAGGTAAGTGAGTTCCTGGGAGTTTGGCATGTATATTTTGCTGAACATACAGGACACCAGATCTGGAAAATTACAAGAACCATATCCTGATGTAGAATCATATCCTGATTATAGAAAACACAACAGCAAATTAAAAAAGGCAACAGCAAGTCAAAAAACACAAC
>JAGFZM010001155.1:78327-98411 GCA_017657215.1 Limnothrissa miodon
ATAACATTGTACAACAATAGACTCAAAACGTATGTATTTTCCTTGACTTCACTCCATGCCCTCTCTATGTCATCTACCTCAAACCACTGACCATAACTTTCTTTTTATTTTGCTCATTAATTATATATTTTAAGTTTTTCTATTGTCTTGTATCTTATAGTGTGTGTTTGTATTTTTGTGCTGTTCTGTAATGTGTCTCTCTGCCCTTGTCTCTTGGGCTAATAATATGTCGTAAGACAAGCAACAATGACCACATGAATTTCCCCTGGTGGGATAATAAAGTTTACCTTGTACCTTTTTTCCGTTTAAACATTATCATATTATGATACATTATTTTGTATTCTAAATAAAGTATTGAAATTTTAACTTCCACTTAATTGAATTCTGTTTTTATTCACAATTTGCACAGTGTCTAAACTTTTTGGGAATTGTGTTATATGTGTATATAAAATATAATAATAATAATTTATGTTTGGTCTTAATTATTATCATGAATTATTTGCTAAATGTTTAGCCCTTACATTTTTCTTGTCCTCTGAATTCTTCTTTCGCTCTTTGTTGGCCATGATGACACCCACACGCAAGGTTTCAAACACTGGATCTGAGCGGTTTGACTGACCTAAAACAAACATAACCAATACATCACAAGTATATTAACATTTACATTTATGCATTTAGCAGACGCTTTTATCCAAAGCGACTTACAAAAAGAGGATAACAATCAAGCTACATAGCAGAAACCTTAAAGAGCATAGTGCTAGGGAATAGTGCTTCAGTTCAAAATACAGTGGACATTCGAGGTTAGCAAGCTAGCAGTGCCTAGTGCTTCCAGTTAATATCGCATTCCATTATAGCAACATCACAATAACAATCATATTCTCACTGTATTAAGTAATTTCAACGTAATTTTAAAAAGTAAATTCTTAATAATTATCTGTTTAAGAGAACAGGCTTCAAACTAAATATAGCTTATCAAAATTATTTGCAAGTGTCAGACTTTCCTGTAGGCATAACCAACTTTATCTGAATTAGGCAAACTGAATTTACACAGAAAACAACATTGGATACACCTTGCATTTCAATGGTTTTGTCATGTTACTCAGATGATTGAGCTGTCGCCCATGTCTCCTCTCCTTCAGCAACTAGACATGCTGCACGCATGAACCACTAACTGAACAAGTGCATTTCGTTCACCACGCATGCAAATCTGTTAATTAGGCTATTTTGGCTAGGCTAATGTGTTTTGCTGCGCAAAATCTTGGTAACACAGAAAAACTCTTTTACAATAGATAGTTACTGATGAATTAATGAATTAACTAATAAATTACTGATATTTTAGTAGTAAGAAAGGTATTGAATTTTATATCCAATAAAACATCTTTAAAAATAGACTACTCAACATTTCCCCAAACTCAGAGCAGTAGTATGACCATGATGACATCCTAGATGTAAACAGTGATTTTGGTGGAACTGCACTTTATAGTAAGAAGGTTATTAAATTCTATATCCAATACAAACATAGACACAGGACAAAGGAGAAAGTTATTGAATTGAGTCCCTTTAACAATAAACACATTTTCTCACCAAAAGTGATGCAGCCTTGCCATAATGAGATATATACGTACTTTTGGTGGCATTACAATTGATAGGAGCAAAGTTATTGCAATTTTTTATAATGATTATTTTTCATTAATAGTGTAAATAGTGTAGTACGACCATAATGAGGCAGCAGTGGTGTGTTTTGATTTTGGTGGTAGTATAATTGATAAGAGCAAAGTTATTGAATATTATCTGTATGAAAGATTGTAAAAAATAGACTACCTTTCACCAAACTAAAGGGTGTAATACGTCCCTGATATTCCAATTTTAGTGATTTTAGTGTAAGTGAACCCTAAGCTTTCCTCTGACAATAGGCTGCTCATTGGGAGCAATGTTGTCCGTATTTCTTAAAATACATATTGTTTGGACAAAAATCTGATTGTTGTTTATTGTCTACCTTACTGTTGTACTGTAGAATAGAACCGTATTGTGTATATAAGAATGCAAAACCACATTTACCTTGTTATTGTTGAATTTAGGTATCTTAAAGTGTCAGGCCACCATTTGTGGAAATAAGTTCATTTTGCACCCCCCCTCGAGTTAAGCAATTGAGTTTTACCTTTTTTCTGTTCATCAAGCCGTTCTCCGAGCCTGGCGATACCACTTGTAGCTCCAGCCTAGCATAGATCATTGAAACGAATGAGACCAGTAGCATCGCACCCGTTAGCATCACGCTTAAAAGTCACAAATATTTCCGGTAATTTTCCCATTTAAATGTCGTATCATCACCAGTTGGAAAATGTAATAATGCTTTCAGAAAATGAAATGTGGAGATTTGTTTGGACAAATTGGTTTGGAACTATTCTCATTTCTGCGTAATGATCAATGCATGTAGTGTGGTGCAGCTATATACAGTCAATGGGCGCAGCAGCACACACATAGCACGCAGCCCCTGAAATATAGTCCAACAAACACAGCAAACGTGATTATTACACCGAACTGGATTATAGTTTCAAGATAGTTAAACCAAGGAAATTGCCACGTTTCATTTCCTGCAAGAATTATTACATTTTCCAACTGGTGATGAGGCAACAGTTAAATGGGAAAATTACCGGAAATATTTGTTACTTTTAAGCGTGATGCTAGCGGGCGCGATGCTACATGGTCTCATTCGGTTCAATGATTTGTGCTAGGCTGGAGCTGCAAGTGGTATCACCAGGCTCAGAGAACGGCTTGATGAACAGAGAAAAGGTAAAACTCAATTGCTTAACTGGAGGGGAGGTGCAAAATGAACTTATTTCCACAAATGGTGGCCTGACATTTTAAGGTATCCAACGGACCATACCGAAACTCCCAACACCATCTTCTGCCTCCTTCTACATGCAAATTTCAGACTAGAATTTGCTGTGAAAAAAAACAATCTGAAACTAGTGCTCTGTCTACGTAGACAGTGCAAAGCTACACCTCCTCTATTACATTGTCCAATCCAAAGAGCTCTCCTCTAGAATCTTTGGTCAAAAATTGTTTGGAACAGTCCCTTGTCCAGCCCCGTTGCTTCGGCAATACGAACTGTGGTCTATGTGATAGCTAGCTTACATTGAGAATGGCTCTAAGAAAATTAAGTGCATGTTGAATTTCTGTTTGAAATAAGTGCATGTTGAATTTCTGTTTGACTGGAGAACATACGGAAAAAATGTTAGCACGCGCGTGTAACGTTCCAGGATGTACTGGGGTTGTCTGGAATTTGCACTACCTTCCTCAAGAACCACGCATTCAATGGGAGTGGTTGATGTTTATCTACAACCAAGTTCTGCTAAACTTCAATCTGAGATTGGTAGTTTGCTCTGGTCATTTCACCACAGTTTCGTCAACCTCGGGCTGTATCGATCTGGCTTTTCACGAGCACTACGCCTGAAATCAGGATCTGTTCCAACTACAGTCAGTGTCATGAAATGGCCCGGCTGCACGCACTATTTAATATATTTTTTTCTGAAGAAGCTGCAGTGTACCCAAACAACCACCAGGTGGCACTTGGGAGCGCCCGCAGTCGCGGGCGCGAGTGTTCTAACATAGCATACAGCTGTCAGGAAATAAAGTTGAGCTGAAATAGGCTAGTTATACTGAATAGCCTACTGTTATTTTGTTACTGTAAATAGTCTGTTATTTGAGTGTTGTTTTCGTGTTTGTGTTAACCAACCCTAGGCTAAATATAGTAATTAATAATTCAATTCAATAAAAATAGCCTAATTAATACAGTGAACTATGCTGACGCATAGGCTACAGGCACGTTGAAATCAAATGAAACAAGTTTACTCAGCGACCAATGATCATTGAACGAACGTGTTATGCAAGTGCAATTTACGATCTGGTCCATGTACTTTTTCGTTCATTCATTATTGGATTGTGGATGTTACATGGGAAACGAAAAAAGGCAATATGAATTTGTACAGGTAGCCTAGTGTATTATTTCTAAGACAGAAACTAAAGCAATGGTTGCGTGTCTTTTAGGAATTGAAAATTAAATACTTAAATATAAAAAACTGGCGTTCTGAATTATGACTTGTGACCCTTTTGGAAGAAGGCTAACGTTAGCAACTCTTTTGGGCGAATTGGGCATTGCATGGGTTTGTTTTGATACTGTCACCCGCATCACATCGCTTGTTTAAGCATATTCAGACATAATGTCGCGAAGGCATGCAGCGCATGCAGATATTTCACAGCATCTAAGGAGCAGCATTGACTAAAAGGGGTCTTTGTCACACATTGTCAGTCTAAAGCACGAAACCAACTAGAAATATGAAGATATAATCATACGGAGTCCGGTAGTAACGGGAGTCCGGTAATGATTCCATTGTTCATATGTGAACATATAGCCTAGTAGGCCTACTGTGCCTTTTATCTCAGTAAATTAAAATATCCACGTTTGTGAGAATACAATTGCATGGGAGGGCAAAAAGCTGGCAAAGGTTGCAATGTGCAGTTGTTGCGAACAAAATGGGACAGGGTACGAGTTGCTTGCCGTGGCTTCCAGTCACTCGGTATACAATTCTGCTACAACGCGCCTCTCAACAAATGAACTACGTGCTCATTTAGAACTTAGAATAAAAAAATAAAAAAAGAATGCCAAAAAACAAGTCATAGCAACTGTAAAAATTCATATACAAGTCTTTTTCATTTTCCATGTGACGTCCACAATCCAATAATGAATGAACAAAAAAGTACACGGACCCGATCTCCAGTTTATTTCTTTTATTTCATTTCATATTAATTTAAAAATATTAATAAAATGAAAGCCTAACTTTTTTCGACCTGTGCTGGGGGAGGGGGGGAGACCAAATGCCCCACCTTGCCGCCGACTCTGTGGCAAAGGACGCGCCTCACAATAAATGAACTAGGCTACACGCGTGTTCACCTGGCTATGGACTACAGTATGGCTCCAGAACAGGGTTCTGTTATTGCAATACTTACTTGATTTAGTCAAGTCAAGTCAGTTTTATTTGTCAATTTCTTCACATGTACTTGACATACAAAGGAATCGAAATTATGTTTCACACTTGTCCCATGCGTAGATGTTGACAACAATAAAGTGCAGATGCACAACAAGAAAACAATTTAAACAGTAAGGTACTGTTAAGTAAGGTTAAGGTACTGTTAAGGTTCTGTTATTGCAATGTGTAATTTTGAGTGTAAGATGTGTTTCAATTCAATAAAAGTCTTCACACGGACATGCATTTCGTGCTGCTTGCGAATGAGGGATTTAGGGTAGGCTCACTCTGCAGTTTTTGTAAACAATTAGTCGCCCATCCTCCCAGCAGATCGTTTGCACGTATAGCCTCCCCCCTCACCCCGATCTTTATACACAATGCAAGTGAGATGGGTGCTGAGAGGCTGGTGGCGCAAAACGTCCCTTCTGAAGGGGAGAGCCGGGAAGATTGAACCGGGGGACGAATTAACCATTGATATTTTCTCGTAAACCATTCACAATTCCAACATGAAATTTTGTCATCCCAGCGTGATACATACATCTAATCATAGGGAAACGTATAGGGCCGTAGTGCCATTGTGAACAATGCCATCATGACATTCACAGTATAAATTGTGACAGTTTGCATTGCTTCCCTGATGCGATTGGTTGGGACAGTGGCTGCATATGATAGGGCACTGTCGTGTCTCATGGGTAATGTAGTCTTTTATCGGTCTTGTGATATTGTCTATTCTCGGGCCAGTGTCGCTGTGTCGGACCAGTTTCAGCAAAGTAGGCCTACCGGAATGCAGAATAAAATGGTGCAACCCAAAAGACTAAAATACTGAAGTAACGAACTGCGTTCCGGACCACTTCAAGCACTGACTACAACAAATAATTTCCATCCCTCCTCATCGGTCGCCATCCATTAGTGTACAATTTGAAACCTGTTTGTGCCCTTTACTCGACTATTTTGTTCCAGTATTTCAATATGATCACGTATAGACATTTTTCTCAGTATAAAGCATGAAAGCAACTTAAAATATGAAGATATAGCCTAATCATAGGACGACGGCAGCCAATTTCGTTTAAAGGGAGTCCGGTAATAATTCTGGGGTCAGCTCAACGTGAATTGATTGTTTAATAACTACTTAAATATTATGAGAACTGCAGCATTGACTAAAGGGGTCTCTGTCACATATTGTCAGTATAAAGCATGAAACCAACCAGAAATATGAAAATATAATCGGGAGTCCGGTAGTAACGGGAGTCCGGTAATGATTCCATTGTTCATTCGCTGTGAACATATAGCCTAGTAGGCCTACTGTGCCTTTTGTCTCAGTAAATTAAAATATCCACGTTTGTGAGAATACAATTGGATGGGAGGGCAAAAAGCTCGCAAATGTTGCAATGTGCAGTTGTTGCGAACAAAATGGGACAGGGTAAGAGTTGCTTGCCCTGTGAGTTGCCCGCCGTGGCTTCCAGTCACTCGGTATACAATTCTGCTACAACGCGCCTCTCAACAAATGAACTACGTGCTCATTTAGAACTTAGAATAAAAAAATGCCTGTCTTACAATAAAAATAAAAAATGCTGCTGGCCCGGAGCAGCATTACTGAACGCAATATGAGCAGAGGGCAAACCACATTCGGCACATTTAGGTCTATATTGCATATTGTGAAAATAGAACACAAATTAACATTTTATTATTATATTATATTTATATATATTATAACGTTTTTCATGTGTGTTTGTGGGCAAGGAACAGTCGTGTTTTCTGTCTCTCTTTGGAAATGATGTCTCGGTATTTTGTGTTATAATTCTTAATAAAGCTGGGGATTTGCTACTTGGCGCAGGCTGATTGTGAAGCCATAGGGTCCAAAATTGTAAAGTAATTCTAGCATAAAAATTTGACCATATCAGACCAAACTGCATATTGCTAAAATAGTGGTGGCAGCTGCACTGACACATCACGTAATGCCGTGACTCATGTTTTACGTGAGTCTCGTGGCCACTCCCAGTTGGTAATGACTGTATATAATATAACTGAAAGCACAACCAATTCTGCCAGTAGGTAACCACGTTAACATGCTGCACACTCGGTCACTAAAGTGTTGGTAGGCTAGCAAGCTAATCATAACAACAGATGTTGCTATAATGTCCAATGTTAATGTCGCATTTCTTCTACGGCCCCGGGCCGCCCCCCAGGCTTCACCCCGGTCTTAAACACCTGTGCTTAGCCTCAGTGTTGTATTTCCACTACCAAGTTTAAACACCGGGGTTTTGGGTGAACTTGGAATGTTTACTATACAAACGTAATAGCCTACGTAAATTTCCCAGTAAAAATGCATATCACCGTCTCTCATAGCATATCATAACCTCAAACATTAGTGCTGAAATGTAGCCTATGCCTACATAATATTAAATGGTAAATGATTATGCATAACACTATCATAAAGGCTGACATTCCTATAATATCATAATGTAGAAATACGTACTGTATAGGCTACTGAAAGCTGGTCGTGGAAAACTTTGTTCGTGTTTATATACAACTTTATTTGTTTTCTCCGAGAAAATGAAGAGAGACAGACAAAATGTGCCAAGCGGTACCAATGTTGGTCTCTCGCAGGCAAAAGAGGAGGATAGGGGGTCACAACAAATAGGCTAACTGTAAAAGCCCTAGCCCTGAGCCAGCTCCGATAATGGAAAGACAAATGCAAGGGTTTTACCCCGTAGTGGAAATGCACCATAAATAGTACTACGATGTCGGATATCGGGTATTTCAAATGGGCAAAATTAATTTTTAATACGTTATTGCACTCTAAAATAGTCCGACTCGTTCATGTAAAATGCCAACTCTCTTTAACTTCCCAATGCCGTGTCTGAATACGTGAAGCAACCCTAGTTTTCATTACATAGTATGTAACGTTAGTTACCGGGAATTCTAATAAAACTTACCGGTCTGACACAATCATTTCCAAACGCTGTGGATCTGGCTGTTGTATGGTTGAATTCCTGAATTGTGAGTTTATTTACCTCGGAAAGTTAACCGATTTACTGTTTACTCAGATAGTTCACCGATTTACCAATTTACTAAAATAGTCCTTCATGTAAAATGCCAACTCTATTTAACTTCCCAATGCCGTGTCTGAATGTGTGAAGCAACCCTAGTTTTAATTACATAGTACATAACCTTAGCTACCGGGAATTCTAATAAAACTTACCAGTCTGAAACATTCATTTCCAAACACTGTGGATCAGGCTGTTGTATGGTTGAATTCCTGACAAGTCTTCCCGACAAGACTTCCTGTTTATTTAGCTCAGATAGTTAAAGGGATAGTTCAGTTTTTAACACATGAAGCCCCTTTCACAGGTTGTCTAAAATGCAATAAAGTGGTTGACATCGAAATTTTGACGATTGCTTCTGTCTTGGCTATTTGGGAAATGTAGAATCGCCTCTGCCTGCCTTCAAAATGGCTAGCAATGGGCATGTGTTGTTTCTATCCTTAAAACACTGGTTTTAAAAAAGTGCTACTCACCAAGTGGTTAGTGGTGCTCAATGATGTACCAAAACATGTATCGTAGCGAAATAAAGCTTCCGTCATGTTTTATTTGGCATTTTGTATATATATAGGAGCAAATAGATCCCTATGGGACTTACAAAATGGCAAATAAAACATGACAGAAACTGTATTTTGCTACGATACTTGGGTTGGAACATCAGCAAATGCCACTAATCACTCCATGAGTAGCACTTTTTTAAAACCAGTGTTTTAAGGATAGAAACAACACATGCCCATTGCTAGCCATTTTAAAGGCAGGCAGAGGTGATTCTATATTTCCCAAATAGCCGAGACAGGAGCAATCATCAAGATTTTGGTGTCAACAACTTTATTTCATTTTAGACAACCTGTGAAAGGGGCAATGTGTTAAAAACCGAACTATCCCTTTAACCGATTTACTGTTTATTCAGATAGTTCACGATTTACTGCTGAGAAAGAGTATCAGTGAAACTAGGGAGCCAATCTGCTTCAGCGAAAAACCAGCCAATAAGTCTCACAATGAACTACCCAATCAGTGGCAGGAGGCGGGATACTGGCCAGAGGGTGGGAAATATGAAGATTTTTAATGAGCATGCATTTCTGAGCAGGGAATAGAATAGACGGCCTAGAAATACTCCTGGGTCTTTTTCAGCCGCACAAATTTGCATACGCAGTTATTGAGGCTCAAAGAATATTTTATGATGGTCAAAAATTGTGTTCTATAGGCTCATTTCTTTCCAAATTTACTGTAGTGAATTTCTGTGCGGTATAATTAATGATTCCTAACTGTGAGAAATGGCAAAGTGGGTGTGAGACCGTGAGAAATGGCTGAAATGAGTGAGTCTCATCGCCAGTGCGTGAGGGTTGAAAGCCCTGAATTCTTTTACATTTTTTAAAGCAAAAGTAGATGTAGATAAAAAAAAGTAGATGTAGATAAATGTTTTTACATGCTTACCTGGATTGTTTATTTCCTGGTCATATAGTGGTGAGCTGTATGCTCTTCGAAACCCAGGAGGCTGCATTGACAAATAGCAAATGTAAGGGGAAAAAAATCTTCTTTTTTTTTCCCATTTCAAGAATTAAAGACTTAAATAACTTACAATTTTCCCAAAGCATCTTTGGAACTCCACATAAGACTGACATTGATGATGAATGCTGGTCTTACAGTTTTTGCATCGGATACAAAATTTGTTGTTCACTAAAGGAAAAGGACAGAATGGCATAATATTTTAAAGTTAAACTTTGTGTATGTTGTGTACATTGATTGTAAGCTAGTCCTGCTTTGAAAGGTATAAAGTAGTGATGGCAAGATGAGACTTTGTTGAAGCTTTTCACCAAAATGTGTTGAAAAAAGGTTCATTTCATGAGGCCTCAAGTTTCAAATGCTCACTATGGCCATCTAGTGGTGAATAAATATGGGACAGGAAAGAATTGCACCATGCTTATTTAAGGAAGTTTCAGGCACTTTACCAATTGTGGTACATTTGTATAAATACGGGAAATAATAATATATAATTATATAATCAATAATATATAATTATATATTTTAATTATAATAGGGAGTGAATTTGACATTTCACCTATGGATATATTGTATAAGTAAATTTAACATATGACAACATTAAGCTACTGATAATATCTTTACATGTTAAAGGAGAAGGCTGGTACTGAAAGGCTGTACTGAAAGATGTTACCGAAACATATATCCAATACCGACCTCCGGTCAACCCCAGCGTTCCGCATTTTACACCGTTTTAGCCAAAGCTTTCATTAGCCTTACACTGCTACACTGGGGGCATTGCTTAGTCTATGCAGCTAAATCGCTATTTTTACACCATTAACAAGGTTCAGAGTAACTCCACATTTTGATGGTAGACTTCTGAGAGCCCTGACATTTAAAACGAGACAATGAGAATTTTTAAAGTGTATTGCTACTAGACTATTAGTTTTTACAGTTCAATGTTAGTCTAACAAAATACCTTCTTGACCATCTGAAATAACTCCTTTAGCTTTGCTGTCACTATCCTTTCTGTATTCGTTGTTTAAAAAACATCTTATATCCATAATGAATGTTGAGTTAGTGAATTAGCTTAAAATGTTGTGTGCTGATTAAAGGCGCTCTAAGCGATTGTGTTTGATGTCACTTCTTGTTGACGTTCGAAGTATTGTCAAACACAACGGAGGATAGCTCCCTCCTCCCCCTCCCTCACATGCCTCCTGAAAGATTCACGCGCACTAACCCCCACCCAACCCCTCCTCCAAATCCTTCTTGTCATTTATTGGCTGGAACAATGTTTGTTATGTTTCATTTCGTTTGTTATGCTAGGTTTGCCCACTGTGTTTTTTAGCCGTTTGTGGAGCCTGGGCTATCTACAGAGACCGCGTTTTTTTACAGTGTGTTCAGGGGACAGGCAGCTAGCAGATTGTGAGGAGATGTTTGCTGTATGTAACAACAAATGTTTTAGTCCTAAAAACGCGTCACATCGCTTAGAGCACCTTTAACCGAAAAGAAAACAAGTAGCGCAATCAATACATGACATCGTTGTATCAACCAGAGTAAGTGCACCCTCTGATGGCGGGGTGGAATGGAAGGAATGGCCTTTTATGAAGTGATTGCTGCAGACGTGATGCCCATCTTGGAGTTTGTAGATTAGAGTATTGTAAATAAAACTTACCTTGCCTTGCCTCTGTCTCTACTGCCTAATCATTACTTATCTGATCTTTACTGATCTTTTCAGAATAACTCATGTGGCATGCTTGTAAGTGTTTCTAGATATTTAATATTTAAGGCACCTTTTTCATCAACGTGCTTGTTTCATTAGCCGACAGTGTAGGATGTTGTGCAGTCGTATTATGCCACTGTCATGCCACTGCGTGAATCATACGTTTCGTTAGTGAAACGTCCATTTTTAACTAGTAGCCCAGATCCTTCTCCTACACAGCCATGATGTATTTCATGTGCTGTATTTCTAAACTTGAGAAACTGGTCTCCTCTGTCCCCAGATGTCTGTTGAGTGTAAGAAGAAGGGGAGATGCCACACAGTGGTGAAAATGGCCTTGTCCCAACTTTTTTGGGATTTGTTGACACCGTGAAATTTTGAATCAAAATATTTTTCCCTTAAAATGATACATTTTCTCAGAAACTTTTGTTGCGTGAGTTATGTTCTATTCTGAATAAAATATTAGAAGTTGGCACCTCCACATCATTACATTCAGTTTTTATTCACGATTTGTATAGTGTCACAACTTTTTTGGAATCCGGTTTGTATCATGGGGTGCATTTCCCATTCGCATGAGAACAGAGATAGACATTGAACGACAGTGGTGCAAAGTGAACAAGCCAACTCCAACCATTCCCTAAACATTGTTGGAAAAATCAAGTTGGAATAATGTAAGTCCGAACTTGCTTCATTGAAACTACTTAGTCTCCAGATGTTTTGAATTTTATTAGAGAGTATTAATGCATTTGTCGCTGAGTGTCAAAAACAGAACTGTAGCCTCATGTCAGTTAAGGAAGTGTGAAAACTTTTCGGAATCTTCACCCACAATATAATTTCCCTTACCCATTGAAATCAATGACTAAATGTTATTTTTGTCATGACTTCATATGAAATTTGTTATAAAAACTATATAATAAACATAATATAAATAGTGTTGTTAATCGATTCAAAATTTTGTTAGATTAATCAAAGGGTTTATGATTAAATGTCCTTCATTTTTAATCTATATTAATCACATTTAATTTTGCATTAGCAAACAGATATTCTTTCTCCTCCTCTCTCTTTCCTCTCCACTTACTTCTCTCTCTTCACTTAGCCAGCATCTGTATATGGTTTCACATGCAATATAACTCACATTCTCTGAAATCTGATGGAGACTGTTCTAACTCATCTCCTCTCTGATTTTCCATGCCTTTACCACCCTGTCGTGAGTCATTACTGCCTTCCACTGGGATTCTAATGGGACTCCTATTTTACTTTATTTATACCAAAAATTTCTTGTAATGTGTATCTAATGGAATAATAGTGGACTACTCACCATCTGAGAGACTGAAAACCTGCCCTAGGCAGTTGGGCTAGCCCCTTGAGCCGTCGGAACTGCCCAAGGTTTCTTCCTCTACCATAACAAGTAAAAACAAAAAACGCTCCGCTTGTTGTACCCCAAGGCTCAGTACTAGGGCCCCGTTATCTGCTATCTTTGGGATTTGCATTTTTAAGATTATTAGTTAATTGATCAATCTTGATGTGGCACACGTGTGAGGTGGGATGGATTATCTCAGCAAAGCAGAAGTGCTCACTATCACACATTTAGACTGATTTGTGAACAATGTTTGAGAGAAATGGTAATATTGTGTATCTGTAATGAATTTTAGATCTTTAAGTCCATCTCATGAAAAATTGGAGCAGAAACAAAGGTGTTGCGTTATATTTTTGTTGAGTGTAATATTAGTATAATAATAAGTATTGTCTCAGCCAGGTGAGGGAGAGCAGTTAAGGAGATCAGTAGGAATCCAGTGGACATGTAGAGGCCTAACTTGAGGAGATCAACTTAATAATTTCTGATATATTGCCTGGTGTAAATGAGTCAAGCTATGCTACAAATCGACTAGGACTTCCACTGTAGGGAAGCCAGCAGAATTTGAGGTTTAAAGGGAGTTATTTATTTTACTTCTAATAGATTTAATTTTATCATTAAAAAAAATCAAGGATTCATGAGTAATTGCTGTTTAGTGTTATTGGAATAGAGTAGCCTCATTATGTGGAAGTTATTTGTCTGGTTCTGGCCACGCTTCAGTTAGACAAAGTTTGTCAATTTCATTTTCAGTAATAAGCTTATTAAATAGGGCGGCCTTTGAGGAAAACGAGTGGCAAATGAGTGGCAAGCTGGCTAAGGGAGAGCTGTCTGTTGTGTCCATGCTAGGGGGGCAACAGGGCTAACTGACGCTAAGTTACCAATATTAGCTAATGCATGGAGGCGGCTCTCAAGGTCTGAGATCCTCGCCTCCAAACTGGCCAGCTGTCTACTTGTGTTACTCGTACCATGACGGCTTTGGAATAGCTAAACATCTGACAAGACGGACAACAGATAGGAGAGCAAGTAGTTGCTGAAGTAGTTAGCACTAACTCTGAACTACAAGGAAAGTGTAAAGTTGGTAAAGTAGAGGTAAGTAAATCTACCATCTACAATCTATTATAATAATAATAATAATAATAATAATAATAAATATAATATTAACACATTTTATTTGTAATGCCCTTTTAATCTCAAAGGGCTACCGGTTAGATGAAAAGCAAAATGTAGCAGCAAGTAAGTGAGCATCCGGAGCGTGTAGTGTGGACTAAGAAGATCTTTAAGGTAGGGCGGGGCACGTCCATGGATGCATTGGGAAATATCGTATTCAATCCTGGTGGAGACAGGAAGCCAGTGAAGTGAGTGAAGAATTGGAGTGACCCTGTTTGTGCATTCTCATCAGGATCTTGCAGAGATGGTTGATATGACATTCAAAAGTAAGTTGGGGGTCCATTTTTACACCAAGATTAGTAACTGATGAGAAGAGAGAGATATTGGAGCCAGAAAAGGTAATGGCGGTAATGGGTGTTGATTTGAAGGGTAAATGAAGAAACACGCTTACCATAATGACGTAGGTCATTATGTAGGTTTTATGTAGGTTTGGCTGTCCTGTCCAAGACCTAAAACATTGTCACAAACTTTCTAAATGCCAGTAGTCAACTATTCAATACGCTCTAAATTTATAGAGCGATATATATTTTCACACTTGCTCCACTGTGTTTTTGCACTGTTTCAATGAGATTTTGCTTGTGTATTTTAAATAGTTGAGAGTACAATTCTGAACCTGCCACTGCCACTTAATGGCAAGGAGTATAAACTAAATTTGACATATTTTTTGTCATAGTCGCTTTTTTGTGGAGTGTACCTAACAATAGCAGTCAGAAGGTCAATGACCCATTAAACCCAGATGTCACACATTGAAAATGCTTATTTTTTAAATTGGTGATTCATGTTATTCATCGGTCATAGGATGGTGTGGCCTACACTTCATACCCACTGGCCAGGAGATCTAGCCACCTGATATTCCCATCTCCAATTAGAACTGATGAAGCTTTCTGGATAGATGGTCTAAAAATGTCCTCAAGCTGAAAAAGAAGTCCAGCTGCCTATAACTGAATACTGTGACTACCATGACCTGGATGAATAAAGAAAATGGGATGAATAAGAACGGATGAAAAGGATGAAAAAAGAAAAACACAATTTCCTATTTGCCACTATGTGCCTTCCTGCTCTGATGGTCCTGACTAAGTCTCCAACTCAAGGACAAATATGACTTTCAGCACACTGAGGCCTATTTCCAAAATGACCTTTGGTATTGAATCACATTAACATCAACAAAAACTTACAAACAATCATGCGGGCACAAACATCACAGAACTTTGGCTTTTTGCAGTAGTGGTCTTTAAATTTATGTGGGCGATCATTGACCATAACAACAGGCTCTGGGGGCGGTGGTGGAGGAGGTTCCTCTTCCTCCACCTCTTCATCATAAACAAAATAAACCTGTGGCAAACAGATTCAGTGTAAGGACATTTCAAGTGTTAAGTATGTGTGATTTTAAACCCACTATGTGTAAGTTTTATTTTTTTCGTATGAGAATTTCTCCCATCTATCGGCGAAGTGGTATACTGCACACGTTTGAATAAAATGTATTAGCCCTTCCCTTCCCACGGTCCTCATTTCCCATGGTTCTCATTTTGAAAATGGCGGTGCAAAATGGATATTCTTATTTGGTACCCAGCCACATCTATATATAAATGGAAATTACCAAGTTTACGGGAACACTACAATTTATTCATGGAGGTAATTACCATCGTTTTACATTATATTTGTAAAATAAAAAAAATATTTTTAATAAAAGACAAAGATAAATAGAAGATAAATCCTACACATAGTGGCTTTAAGGCAAACTATGCAAGAATTATAATTTTTTCATGATTCTGGTATCAAACGTATTTGTTAGAGTTGTGCCTTAACGTACACTGTACACTGTACACTTACCATATTATCTTCTTCTTTTACCACATTATCAGGTGCAGGTGGATTATCATGAAAATCCAAAGAATCCTTATCCTCTAGCCTAAGTAAATTAATAAAAATGTATTAATATGTCTGCTGTCTTCATTTATGTATAATTATGATAATGAGACATAAATGAAAATTGAGCAGTAAACTTACTGGTCATATTGAGCCATTGTAACCTCTTCTGCCTGGTTATGTTTGTAAGTCAAAATTAACTACAGACACAGAACAAAAAAACACAGAGCCTTGTCAATTTGAAAAATAAAATCAGTTTCATTATACACTCTAGTTATAAGTCACTAGAGTCTGGGACGGGCCCTCGCATGATGTACCACAATCGCAACATTCTGCCACCCCATAGCTTAGCAAGCATTACAAATAGATCAAGTGTACATGAGCAGTGTGCATGTTTTAACTAGGCCTCGGCGAACCCAAAGGCTGAACCATTTTAGGGGGCGCTAAGGAGTTCCTGGTCCACACCCAAAGGTGAAACCCTTGTGAGGACTGGCCGGTCGTCCGTCATGATGTGTGTGCAAAATTTCATGAATTTTCGTGCATGGCAAGTGACTCAAAAATGTCAGAGCGGGGCAGAAAAAAGAATAATTAAAGTCGCATGTGACTGTGACGGGCCCTCGCATGATCCACAGCAATCCCGACATTCCGCCAACCCACAGCTTAGCAAGCATCACAAATAAATCAAGTGTACGTGAGCGGTGGGCCTGTTTTAACTAGATTGCATTATCAGGGATGTGATTGGCCTAGGACAAAATAGCATAGACCCATAATGCGACCCATATATGCTGTGGTTTGGCGCGGCAACGCCAGCGCAAGGGCTTAAAGCAAAAGAGTCTTGGCATCATCATTGACAGTGATCTAAACTTCAGCAGTCACATGAAGGCTATCACCAAATCAGCCTTTTATCACTTAAGAAACATCACCAAACTGAAAAGTCTAATGTCAAAAATGATTTAGAAAAACTTATCCATGCCTTCATCTCCAGTAGGGTTGATTACTGTAATGGTCTATTCACAGGCCTTCCTAAAAAGACCATAAAACATCTTCAACTGATTCAAAATGCAGCTGGCAGGGTTTTAACAAGTACAAAAAGAACCAGCCACATTACCCCAATTTTAGTAAGTAATTGCACTGACTTATAGAAATGATTTCAAAGCATTACTACTTGTGTTTAAATCACTAAATGAGATAGAACCTAGTTACTTGTCTGATATGTTTCAAAAATACATACCAGGTCTCTCAGGACACCTATGGTCAAAACGAAGTGTGTTGATGCAGCTTTCAGCTACTATACATCTCAGATTTGGAACGAACTTCCTGAAGACATAAAAAATGCCCCTACTCTTACCAATTTCAAAACCAAACTTAAGACCAAACTTTTCTGCGATACTTTCTCTTTATGATTAAGCCATTCCGAATAAGGTATGGTCCTACATCATTCTAGTTATCAGAGCACTCGTAGGTGGCTACTATTTATATTTGTGGCTGTAAGCTCCCGTCCAGGGCTTGGTGGCCACTGACCATTTCCTTTGGTGGTGTTGGCTTGTTATGCATCATACCTTAGTTATGGTGCTATAGTTTACTGCCGCCACAATCCACCCATCTCTTAACCCGTACAATTTTCTCCTCCTCTCTCTTTCCTCTCCACTTATTTCTCTCTCTTCACTTAGCCAACATCTGTACATGCTTGCACATGCAATATAACTCAAATTCTCTGAAATCTGATGGAGACTGTTCTAACTCATCTCCTCTCTGATTTTTCATGCCATTAGCACCCTGCCGTGAGTCATCACTGCCTTCTACTGCCTGCGCCTGCACCTCTTGGGTTCTCCTGGGACCTTCTTCCAACGTGATCCGGCGGCACTCCTGAATGGTCCTCAACCCACTCCACTGTCCATGCCACTGCCTCCCTGCTGAGGGTCACCCCTGCCTTCCACTGCCTGATCCTGCATCTCTGGCTTCCTGGGTGGTCTGCCTTCAGCTTCACAGATGACCCTGACATGATTGATACAGCCTCCAACTGGCCCCTGGCTTGACTGCGCCAAATGACATGGGACTATATCCTGGGATTCTAATGGGACTCCTATATTACTTTATTTACCAAAATTTTCTTGTAATGTGTATCTAATGGAATAATAGTGGACTACTCACCATCTGAGAGACTGAAAACCTGCCCTAGGCAGTTGGGCTAGCCCCCTGAGCCGTCAGAACTGCCCAAGGTTTCTTCCTCTAGCATAACAAATAAAAACAAAAAACGCTGCTAGGGAGTTTTTCCTTGCCCCTGTTGCTCATTGGGCCTCTTGTGTTAAGCGCTTTGTGACATGCCTTTTGTAAAAATGCGCTATGTCAGGGTTTTGGGGTGTTTTGTGTGTTAGTTCTGTTGTTAGCCTTGTTTCCTTCCCGTTTCAGTTTCTGGTGTCTTTGTGTCATGTGCTTCTTGTGTTACTTCCTGGTTTCTGTGTCGTGTGCTTCCTGTTTTAGTTTCTGGTTTCTTTGTCATGTGGTCCTGTCATCCCTGCCATGTGTGTCTCTCCCTGTTCACTTCCTAGTTTGTCATGTGATCTGTCGTTCCTGCCATGTGCCTGTGTTTCCTGTTTCACTTCTTGGTTTCTTTGTCATGTGCTTCTGTCATTCCTGCCGTGTGTCTGTATTTCCCTGTTCTCTTCCTGATGTGGTCATGTGATTCTGTCTTCCCTCCTGTCAATCAGTTCCCTGGGTCCACCCCTCACCTGCACTCTGTCTTGTCTTGTGATTATTGTATTAGTTAGCCCCGCCTTGTCACACCTGAGTCTTGTTCCTAATCTCCCTGTGTATTTAAACCCCTGTCTCTGTTCAGTCTTTGTTGGTTCATTGTCGTCTGTCGTCTGTCACATGTCGCATGTCTTGTTTTTGCTCTGTGTTCTCGCCAGCGTGTAAGTTTTCTCCTTTGTTCTTGTTTGTTTTTCTGTTAATAAATTCGTTGTCTTTGCAATTTCCTGCGCCTGGGTCTCAATCATGCCTCGTAGAGGCCGCATCCCTGACAGAATGATCCAACCAACAAGAGACCCAGCAGGTTCTTACATTGACTTTCATTCTGATCTGCCGCCTTGGGAACAGCCTTGGCATTTGTATTGCCCAGAGTACTGTTCCGACGAGGAGGACTATTACAGTGATGAGGAGTTCCTTGACCTGTCCCAGCCTCTAGACTACATTTTGCCAGACAGGTGTTTTGAGACACCTAGGCAGAATCCTTTCTGGGGGACAAGGTTGGCGATTAAGCCACTCTCCAGACCCACCTACCCATTGGCCCATCCGCCTAGGAGGAGACGTAGCCGAAGGAGACCTGGGAGGAGACGGTCTACTCCTGCTCGTGACCCTGACACTACTCCTCCAGTGGCGACCCCGCGGTGCAACCCTCCAGTGGCGACCCCGCGGTGCAACCCTCCAGTAGCAACCCCACAGCGCTCTCCTGAACTCTGTTCCCCAGCCCCGACTCCAGTCCCACGTTTGGTTCCCAAACGTCCCGAGCCTGTCTGTCCCGAGCCTGTCTGTCCCGAGCCTGTCTGTCCCGAGCCTGTCTCTGCTCTACTTTCGGCTCTGTGCCTAGTTGCTGCCCTCATCGCTCCTGCCGTGGCCGAGAGGGGCATGTCCGGCGCTCCTGCCGTGGCCGAGAGGGGCGTGTCCGGCGCTCCTGCCGTGGCTGAGCCCGAGGAGGTGGGCGTGTCTGCCGCCGCCACCGCCGCTGCTGAGCCCGAGGTGGGCGTGTCTGCCGCCGCTGCTGAGCCCGAAGTGGGCGATCCCCACGTTCCAGTCCCTGCTGCGCCCGAGGTGGGCGTTCCCCACGTTCCAGTCCCTGCTGCACCCGAGGTGGGCGAGTCTGCCGCCGCTGCGGCTGCTAAGCCCGAGGCGGGCGTTCCAGTCCCTGTCCCTGCGCCCGAGGCGGGCGTTCCCCACGTTCCAATCCCTGCTGCGCCCGAGGTGGGCGTTCTCCACGTTCCAGTCCCTGCTGCGCCCGAGGTGGGCGAGTCTGCCGCCGCTGCGGCTGCTGAGCCCGAGGTGGGCGTTCCCCGTGTTCCAGTCCCTGCTGAGCCCGAGGTGGGCGTGTCCGCCACCGCTGCTGCTGGGCCCGAGGTGGGCGTGTCCGCCACCGCTGCTGCTGAGCCCGAGGCGGGCGTTCCCCGTGTTCCAGTCCCTGCTGCGCCCGAGGCGGGCGTTCCAGCCCCTGTCCCTGCGCCCGAGGCGGGCGTTCCAGTCCCTTCTTTCCATGCTCCAGCTCCAGCCCCAGCATCCGCTGGCAGCGACCCAGCTCCAGCCCCTGCGTCCCCTGTCAACGACCCAGCTCCAGCCTCAGCACCTGCTGTCAGCGACCCAGGTGTCTCGGCATCCATGCCATCCTGTCCGGTTGCCGGTCCGCGTCCCGGCCGTCCGCCGGACGTCTCCTATCCGTCTGCGGA
>JAGFZM010001155.1:98421-141029 GCA_017657215.1 Limnothrissa miodon
CCGGCCGTCCGCCGGACGTCTCCTATCCGTCTGCGGAGTCTCCTGGTGTTTTGTGTGTTAGTTCTGTTGTTAGCCTTGTTTCCTTCCCGTTTCAGTTTCTGGTGTCTTTGTGTCATGTGCTTCTTGTGTTACTTCCTGGTTTCTGTGTCGTGTGCTTCCTGTTTTAGTTTCTGGTTTCTTTGTCATGTGGTCCTGTCATCCCTGAGTATATTGACATTGTTATTACGCAGCATGTATGATAATGTGCTATGCAGCCAAGATAAACTTAAAGTGGACATATTATACCTCTTTTTAAACAATTTAGAATGGATCTATGGGCTATACAAATCAAGTTCATGAAGTTCTTTGCACAAAATCACTCTCACATAAATAGATTTCACCAGCTCTATTCTTGCCAGTTTCGGTCTCTCCCAAATTGTCACTTTTATGCAAATAAGCTGTTGCTGGTCACGCCCTGCCCATGAGAATCCTCCGGCTACGTGAACTGTTTACGCTGCTCGAAAATTACTGCAAATAGAGCCGTTATCAGACTCTGATGCCAAACAAGAGGATCCACCAGCACAAACAGCAAGAATGCAGCAAGTGGTTTCTGAATGTTTAGTCAACTTATTTAATGAACGTATTTGTTACCATTGGATCCCTCCTTAGTTGTTAGCCTACCATGTTTAGTTTGCCATAACAATGTAGCCTAATGTAAGGTTATTTTTTAGAAACATGATGCCATCTCTTTACAACATTTTGTATTTGCTAACATTTTAAACTCAACAAAGCTTGAATACGTTCAAGTAACGTTTTATAAAGTGAGGCTACAACTGCTAACGTCAGACTATGGGCTTTTAGACTATCGTTACTTGATGGCGCGCCTCCACTGATGATAACATGATAAACATTTCATTTAAACCTAGACAATATTTTAACAAGCATTAGAAGGTGTTCACACTGGGTGGGTTTTTTTTTTTAAGTAAAAAACACTAACTCCGAGGCTTTTTCTAGTACAAAAAAGCACTGGCAGCATTTATCAGTTTTTTTTTTTCACTTTTTTTTACCATGTCATTAACGTGAGCTAATCTCACGTATATTAGCTAACATGCTGACTTCTGAAAGGTCTGAAACAAAGACAACTGGTAACCAAAAAAATCCAAATATGGATAGCTTTACTCAATAGGTCAATACTATTACAGTGAAATTGGCAAGTATCATCGCTCAATAGTTGACATTTTATAATCCTCTACCTCGACTGTCTCCTGTTACTGCTGGTTGCCACAGGACGCCAGAGTTTTGATTTCTGACAATGATTGGTCAGCTGTTCCAAAAAAGAACCCGACATATTTCTCAACGGATGGACGGGTTTTTTACCGCACTTGGAGAGTTTATAAGAACAGTAGAGGCCCAAATATGAACTCAAAGCCCCGTAAAAAGTGAGTTTTTCCATATGTCCCCTTTAAACTTTTATTATAGTTCATCATCATCAATGTTGGTATTATTATGTTGTCTTCGGTAAAACGCCTCAAACGTAGCAATTTGTATAGTTGTAGGCAAAGATTCTAGCACTGTCCACCAGAGATGTTTTTCCAAGTCCAAGTCAAGTCTCGAATTCATTACCAGGATTTCACACTACAAATTTTATTACAGTAAGGCCTGGGCTTAAAAGAAAAGCTAAAATGTGCCAATTGGTTTTTAAAGCCAGCACTATGATCATCAGCTTTCATAATTTCTGCAAATGTCTGTTTTGCTCTTTCTGTCGGTGCATTTTTGGAACTCCCCAGTCTTCACCTCTCTAGTGTCTTGGGCGTGCGCTGCATCTTTGCAGTAATTCAGCCAATAATGTCTTTTATGAAAAATGTGTAAACTATATAAATGTTTACCGTATTTCCTGAAATTAAAGGTCTCATTCCATCGTATTTTCATTAATTTTGTGGTGGTCTCTTGTCTAAAATAATGTCATAAGAGTTGGTTTTGACAAAAATATGCTGTGGTTGTCTTGTTTCAAGCTATTTTAGTTAGGTGAAAACGAGTTGCTTGACAAGTGAGGACCATGAACAATTTTTACCTGACAATTTGATAAAAACTCGAGAATGGTGTTTTACTTTTATAGCTGCAGCGTCATCTGGGCCGCATGTGGACCAGATTTGGGCCACATGTGGCCCGCGAGCCGCCAGTTCAATAGGCCTGTCATAGGGTAACGTTAGATAAAGGTAAGGTTTTTGTGTTTGTACGTGACTACGTTTGCTTTCCGGTCCTCACAGTGCAGGGGGTCTCTCGGCGCAGGGGGCCTGACAGTGCAGCTGTAGCTAGACGCTCATGGAAAAATGTGCATTTCTTCACTTGTCACTGCCAGATTTTCTTTCCCTTTCTGCAGAGTATACATGTTGGTGCAGTGCACTGATCAGTGAGATCTATGGGAAACATATGTCTGAAGAAATCAATTGGTTCTCTTCCCTCAACATTCACTCTCAGGTTTCCTAGAAAAGGGGGCAACTCTCCATCATAGTGGGGGCCGCTGTGGCTCAGCGGGCTAAGGCGTCGTGCCATGACTCCGGCGATCTGGGCTCAATTCCGACCTGTGGTTCTTTGCCGATCCTGCCCCACCTCTCTCTCCCGTTCATTTCCTGTCTGTCTCTCCACTGTCACTATCCGAATAAAAAGCCCCAAAAAATATATTTAAAAAAAAAACTTTCTAAGTCATTGTCTTGGAGATTCCAGACATAGTTGCGGGCAGGTGCCTTGCAAACAGGTGTCATGCTGACATTTTCCACTGCTCCCTCATTATGTTGACTGTCCTGTGCATTCTGTCCTCTCCCTCACTGTCTTCACTCTCAGCATCCTGACAGTCTGCATCTTCTTCATCCTCATTTCCTACATCTCAATTGTTCGAAAAAATCTCTAAAGTTCTCCTGGAATAGAAGGATTGACAGGATATTCCATCAGTGGGCAACAGGTGTGGCTGTCTGTCCGCCATCTTGGATTTAGTGTCTGTCTGCCATCTTGGATTTATGGACCCGCAGCTACATACAACTCCTTTGAATACCATGCCACTCTGGTGACAGCACCTGTCAAAATCTACCTGGTTGTCATGTATCGCCCTCCTGGGCAACTAGGAGACTTCTTAGAAGAGTTTAATACACTGCTCTCATCCATTCCAGAACACGACTGCCCCTTGCTTGTCCTTGGCGATATGAATCTACACCTCGACAACTCAAGCTCTTCTGACTTCCTTTCACTCATCCATTCCTTTGATCTACAGTTGGTTCATAGTCCTCCAACTCACAAAACAGGCAAGGTACTGGATCTTGTACTTGTTCGCAACAGCTCTACGGAATCCCTGACTATTACACCTCTGCACCTCTCGGACCACTACTTCATTCAGTTTAGTATGCCTCCCTGTAGTATCTCGGACCGTCCCTCCTCTGGTATCGTTCCGCCGCAATCTCCTCAATCTCTCTCCCTCTCACTTCTCATCGGGTCCAGAGGGCACGTTGTAGGACGGCTGCAAGTGAGAAGTTTAGACACATCTCTCTTCTCTCAAGAGGGCAAGTCCACTAACAAGTGATCAGTTGTCAAAAACTTTGTCTCTTTGGCTTTGTCTCTATACCCAATTATGTAAAAAATTGAAGTGAAGTGAAATAATAATTGTCTTGGGTTGTTTCAGAGGTCGGATTCAGACACAATTTAGTTGGATTGTGGCTATATTAAGATGTATAAATAAAAGAAACAGTGTAGTTTTTGGTGTGGTAATGGCAAAAGGAATGGTGGTAGAACGAGTCTCCCGCTTCAAGTTCCTGGGGACCAACATCTCACAAAACCTATCCTGGACAACCAACACCACCAGCCTAATTAAGAAGGCCCATCAGCGCCTTTTGAAACTGAAGAAGTGTCATCCATCCACTGACATCATGGTCAGCTTCTACCGCTGTGCGATTGAGAGCATCCTGACCAGCTGTCACAGTATAGCATGGAGGTTGCTCTGTTGCTGACCGTAAAGCACTGCAGCAGGTGGTGAAAACTGCCCAAAGGATCATAAACAAACCACTTCCTGCCATTGAGGATGTCTACAAGAAAAGATGTCTGTGACGGGCCCGCAGCATTCTTAAAGGCGCCGCTCACCAAGCCAACAAACAAATTGCCATTGTTTCAGTATTTATAGTCCTCTTTTGTCGACTTTGAAATTTGTGACTGTCAGAAACTTACCTTGAAATTACACATATCAAACCTAAAGCATAAAAAGACAGTAAATAAAATGTAATGTTTGATGTTTCTGGGCTGTTACATGTCAGATGGCCACGGAATGGTGCCATTAACATTTCAAATCTACACTGTGTGCGTAATGGCAAATTGTTTATTCTAATGGAATCTGCCTTTGCCTTGAGAATGGCTTGAGACTTAGGCTACTTTTAGTCATTATTTAGGTACCCACAATGCCTTTGGCAGAATTCATGAGCCATTTTGGATTTGACTAAATTAATTTAAAAATGACAATGACAATAATCTAGATTAAAACAATTAATCTATGCCCTGTCACTCCACCTGTTCCGCCATGTTAAAAATGTGACATTTTTAATCGTGTTATGAAAACAGGTTCAAATTGATTGAGGGTGGGGTTTGCATTGTTTCTGCAAATGGGGGATAAGCTTCCAGTCACCAGCCTACTAACTGCTGCTCACATTCAATGAACCACCCGCATGTCCACGTGACAGAGGATAAGAGACAGAGGTCAGGGTGTGTGTGCGCAGGGGACACACATCCGGCCATTATTTCACACTCTTTTAATCACGCAGCTTTTCTAAAGTATAATTTCAACATTGGCCTCACTAAACTGTAAAAGAACGTAAAGGGCACTTTCTTTGGACAGAAGTGCTTTAGCACCACTTCGCATCTATCTGTGCATGCTAGTGACTCTTACCAGTACTACGTACTACAGTACTACAGTAAATCTTACAACGGTACAGAGTACCGGAGACTGTTTTGTATTAGTATAGTTCGCTTGATAGCATTGTTACTTTGTTGCACTGTTGAAACTGTTGTAGGCAGTTTATAAGCCATAGTTCAAAAAGTTAGAAAGTAAAAGTCATAGCACACATGCTAGGCAGTGTATGACCAATGCATTAGCATGTGTAAATTCATACTTGGTATGCCTGTTGCACAATGAGTTTGGTGTGTCACAGCCACCTGCACTTGGTCCATATATTGTAGCCTATCCCTGTTTTGCATTTATATAGCTTTAATAAACTCACTATGATTATCTATTTATCTTTTCTTATTTTTTTATTTGATAAGAGAGTGCAAATGCATATAGCAAAATATATCACGTCAGTAAGGATTTTTGATATTGCTCCAACACGTCATTGTTGTCAAATATACTCCTAGTACCAAATAGAAGTTTTTTTCTCTCCCTTTTCACAAAGTTGTAAAATTCATACTAATAGTTTAGACTCTTTCCATCTGAGCACCATCTGTAGAAATACACCTGGTTGAAAGCAACATTTGCTCTGACCTCCATTTGCTAACATCAATGTTTGCTGTAGGTGCATAAGTGCAAATGACAGCTGCCATTTTTAATTAATCAATATAATTAGTCGCTATTGCTGTACGAATGTTTTTGGTAAATAATCTGTTTGGAATGCAGACATGCAACAAATATTCTTGGAAAACATACAATCTTAGCTCTCAGGCCTCTATTAACACAGAGCTTATGCAGAGTAACTATTCTGTAACTACTGTAAATGTAGTAATGACATTCAAATCTTAACTAATCTGCAAATTGGTACACAATTCATATCACACCAAAAAAAAAAACTAAATTTATAAATAAATAAATAAATGTTAGCCATTTGAAGGACTAAAAGTTTTCTTGTACTTTACCTTTTCTTAAGGTCAACTGTTAAGCAGCACCTCAAAGTCCAGGATTGAAGTATTTAAAAAAAAAATATATATATATATATATATATATGTTTTTTTTTTTTTTTAATACAACTGGAAGACGTTTCTCCATATATTCTCCCCTCTGTTTCTCCATATATTCTATATTCTCAGGGTTGACTGGAGAAGGAGGTGCTGTCATCAAACATGCCTCTGCTTGAGTATTTTAGACAGCTGGAAGGAAAGTTGACAAGGAGTAATTGGACACCCTGAGTCATTTCTTGACCCTGTTTAATGTGTCTCCTGGTCTCGACATATATAACCTTATGTCACATATTGGTGTGTTGTAAATGGCAAAAAAATAATCAGTTTTGAAGCAGTTATTTTTTATGTAGTTTTGTTTATTTTAATGTGGTTCAGTGACAGAAGGGCCTGGTTAAAAAAATGAGAAAGGTCATACAGTACAATTTGGGAAGAGTAAACTATTATGCTCACTTTTGATGAACTTACGGATATTAAGTTTATTAGGTACAGTTTTTTCCATTAATAACATTATGACACCTGTCATGATTTACTTTCATGAAGACAATCACATTGAGGACTTCCCAATTCAGCATGCCTTCCCAGGTCGAAAAGAAATGCACTTAAGTTGTATTTTTCGTGATTGTACTTATTGAACTTTTAGTATGCTGTTGAAGTACAAACTTAAATGTGTTATTTTGGAACAACTATTAGTGTATTAAGTGCTGTTTAAGAAATGATAAAACACAACTTAAATTTACATTAAACACACCTATTTGTGCTAAATGGAACAACTAATAATGTATTTTATTGTACTAATACAGTCTTTATCAGATTACACTTTAAATACATTTAAAATGTCATTGAAAGAGGTGCGTTAGCTCAACTTTAGCATATTTAAATGTATTTTATTGGTGTCTCAAAATACTAGTACCATTTACCATTTGTACTATATTAACATATTTTTATATGTTTTTATATGCTTTTATTAGCACTTAATGGCAAAAGTGAATACATTATCAGTGTATCACAACAGCATGTTTTAAGTACATTTATCATAGAGTACAGAAAATACCTTTAGACTGCTTAAAAAGTTTCTTAAACTAATACTTTAGACAATTCTTTAACAATCACTAACAACACACAATCCAATCTTACATTCAATGTGCCTCTACTAAACCAACAAATGACAAAAGAAGGCCTATTAGTTGGAAAATAATGGGAAACAAAAATATATGGTAACACTTTATTTGAAGGGGTCTACATAAGGGTGACATAAGCCTGTCACAAACATGACATGACACGTATCCTAAACATTAATGACACTTCATTCATGTTTAAGACTGCTGTCATTAAGCGTTATTCGGTTTTTGTAAAGTCTACATCCCAATCTGCATTTCAAAAACCGAATGACACTTAACGACAACAGTCATGAACATGAATGGTCATTAACACTCATGATACGTGTCATGTCATGGTTATAACATACTGATGTCACCCTTATGTAGACCCCTTCAAATAAAGTGTTACCAAATATATAAATATTTTAAAAATATATATTTTCTTGTTTTCATTAGAAAGACATTTTACAATTTTAACAATTTGAAATTATTCATTTGTGAGGTAAAAAAAAACATCTTCCATTCCTTATAAGGCTTGAGGAAGCTAGAATGTTGTGACCAAAGACTCAAACTGCAAAATCCATGGCAAAAAGGGACATCCTTGGTCTGTTCAATCTTTGAAAACATCTTTGGTTCACCATAACTAGCGGGTTGCCCAAGGAAACCTGTAATCAGGAAATTAAATACTCAGATTACTATACAAAGTAGAAGTAGTTTACATAACAATATGAAACAATGCTGCAATTTTCAAAACAGATTATGCTCAGAACTACATTGTCTTGGTGAGAAAGTAACATCTGAGTGTCAGGTGCTGTGCCTGTGGGAATGTCTGTATGGAAGTAAAAACTAAATCTGAATTTGACATACACAAATATATAGAACACTTCTTTTCATTACAGATACCTTTTGTTTTAATGCATCCATCAGCTGGCGCCGGTCACTTTTCTAGATCTTGATTCATTGTGCCACACTCGATTTCCTGTTGCCTAAAGTAGGGATCCTATATGAAGAGGAAGAATTTGTTTTATTTATGTTGCTAAAATTGTATTTTTTGTTGTATTTGTCTTGGTTAATGAATGTTAGAATGTTACATACAAAATTTCTTCACAGTAGGCTAGGACACAATATTTAGCCTAAGTAAGCTTATTTCATAGATACCTATTTTTTTTTCATCGAATTAGGCAACCAACAAGTGCTCTCCTTAATTTTCAAACTAGACAATGTCAGGATTACTTTAGATCTACAACAATGACCCAAAAATGTAAACAAACGGGCAATGCACACACAAGAAACCAAAACAGGGGTGCAATCACTGAGCTAGAAACACAAAGCATCGTTGCTAACCAGTTAGCAACTAAGTTGGTCGGCAATGGGCACCAAAGATTCTAAAGCGCTAAGCAACGATGCTTTTAGAAATGGACCCCAGATTTGGTAAAGAGTGGCTAATCTAAGCGGATCCACCCAACCACACCCCACCCAAACACTCCCATAACTTAGGCTATCAGACAGATGGCTATTGACTATAATGAACTTACCTCCAAAGAGTATTTTAGCTTCTCTGTGCTCTGCTACACGGTTCCAATTAAAAGTTCTCTGGACAAGGCAGACACACTTCAATGTAGTCATTCATTATGGCATTGCTTGAGTGGTTATCCGATGTTCTTCTCTCCTGTGTTCGCATCTTTATATGTCCGTGCTGTCCTCTCACCAATTTTGGGAAATGCCATTACTTCTAGCTTCCTAGACGCTTTTCTCATTACCGGAACATACGAATTTGAATAATGCAACTCTGCTCAACTCTGATTGGTTAGACTATTATTGGCGGAACTTGACTTAAGTAAATTATTTTGGGCTACATTATTTCTTCGATATTTGTTAATGAAGTGAAGGAGTCCAATACTAATTATGCAGTGCATCATTGAATTATGCAGTGCAGTGCAGTTTTAGAAAATTATATTAATGTCAAGCATAAGATTTAGCCTACGTAAACTCCCTTCCAAATAATAATTGCAACTGCATTGAGTAGGCCTATACCAACTAACACTAGTATGTTGAGAATACACACACTCAAAAGTTGACACATTTGGTGTTTTTTTCTGACAAAAGCATTCAAAAAGTATGTTTTGACATTGTGACATTAGTATATTGTAAATGTACTGAATAAGTATGTTAATTAAATACAATACAGTAAAATTATGTAGTATACACTAAAAATAGTCGGTCTATAACCTATTTATCAGAGGGCACTGAAAAGTTACTTTTGATAACATAAAATTAAGTACATCTTCAAATAAGTGTTGAATAAATAGATTTCCATAAATATGCTGAAATATAACTGAAAGTATGCTTACATTTTAACATATTTTTAAAATGCAGAACAAAGTATGTTTTAATTACACCATACTGACAGTGTACTTGTGATACCATACTCAAGTACACTAAAGGGATGTACTTAGAAAATATAAATGTATTGCAAACATATTTTTTTGATTTCTAACACATTTTTAGGACATTTAAGAGCACTTCTTTTCGACCTGGGTTATCACTATGCCTTCATAAAATTAAACTCTGTATGTCCAATTACATATATAGGCAAAATTACATTATAACATTCCCTGTTTATTTGACAATCCATAAACAACGTAAACAATCTATTTCCTTTAGATAATTCATTACTTCACTAACAATGAATCAAATATGGACGAAACGTAGGCACAGCATTTGGTTTGTGCATCATTTCATTTCGTGGCTGCACAACAGTCCGCATTTTACCTTTACGCCACCCCTGGCCCATCTTGGCCTTACTTACATTGGCAAACACATAGTAATAAAACAATGAGAAAAATCATGGCAAAGTATTGCTGACCTCCTGAATGCGTAAGTAGTGCACAATTACACACTAGGGTGACCCAGAGCGGTAGAGTGAACAGAGTGGCGACACGTCTATGAGGAGTTGTGGCTTACCATACACCATCCCTAACTAAAGGGGTCAGTAAATAGAAAAGTTTTGAGTCTAGACTTAAAGGTGTTGAGAGTGTCCGCTTGGCGAATGTTAGAAGGGAGTTTGTTCCACAGGACAGGCGCACGATGGCAGAATGCTCTTCCTCCCATTGTCGATTTTGATATTCTAGGAATTACTAGGAGACCAGCATTCTGTGACCTTAGGGGTCTAGAGGGGTGGTAGGGAACAAGTAAGTCTTTAATATATGCTGGAGCAAGGCCATTGAGGGCTTTATATGATAGGAGAAGTATTTTAAAATCAATTCGGCTTTTAACAGGAAGCCAATGTAAGGAAGAAAGGACAGGTGTGATATGTTCATATTTTTTTGTCCTAGTGAGTGCTCGTGCTGCAGCATTTTGTATTAGTTGAAGGTTTTTGATGCAGCTAGTACCACATCCAGAGAACAGTGCATTACAATAGTCTGGAAGTAACAAATGCATGTATTAGTTTTTCTGCATCCTCAAAAGAAAGGAATTTTCTGACCTTTTTCTGAATGTTGCGTACATGAAAGAATGAGGTTTTGGAGATATGCTTTACATGACTATTTAAAGAGAGGTCTTGATCAATATACACCCCAAGGTTCTTGACCTTTGTGTTAGGTGTGAGTGAAAGGTCACTAAGTAAGCTCTGATGGTGGGGTAAAGTGTTGGTCAGGTTTTTAGGGCCAATCAACATGACTTCAGTCTTATCAGAGTTTAAGCAGAGGAAATTCTTAGTCATCCAGACTTTGATGTCACTGAGGCAGGCAACAAGTTTTGTTACTGGCGTACAATCATTAGGCTTCATTGAAAGGTATAGTTGGGTGTCATCTGTATAAGAGTGGAAGGTAATGCCATGTTTTCTAATAACAGATCCCAAAGGTAGCATGTAAAGGGAGAATAGCAGAGGTCCCAGTACTGATCCTTGAGGCACACCATACTTGACTTCAGTGTGGCATGATGCTTCATTATGTGCATGTACAAACTGGTAACGTCCAGTAAGGTATGACCTGAGCCAGGCTAATGCAGAATCTTTGATGCCAATCATATGCTCAAGTCTATGTAGTAGGATGCTGTGATCAATAGTGTCGAAAGCAGCACTTAGATCCAGTAGGATTAATAATGAAATGCATCCTTTATCAGATGAGATAAGGAGATCATTGTAGACCTTTACTAGGGCTGATTCTGTGCTATAGTATGCTCTAAAGCCAGATTGATAGGGTTCCTGAATGTTGTTTTTGCTTAGACACTATTTTTTCAAGAATCTTGGATATAAATGGGAGGTTGGATATAGGTCGATAGTTAGCCAGGACATCAGGGTCAAGGTTGGGCTTTTTGATTAAAGGCTTAATGACAGATGTCTTGAAAAGTTTGGGAACATGTCCTGCTACAAGAGAGTGATTTATAATATTAAGTATCGGCTCAGCTAGGTTATGGAGAGTAGCCTTAAGGAGATCAGTAGGAATTGGATCCAGTAGACAAGTAGAGGCCTTGCTTGATGAGATCAACTTGATAATTTCAGATATATTGGCAGGTGAAAACGAGTCAAGGTATGCTATAGGTCGGCTAAGACTTGCTGTTTCCATTATAGGGGGACCAGCTGAATTTGAGGTTTGAATGGTGTTATTTATTTTACCTCTAATAGATTCAATTTTATCATTAAAAAAAATCATGAAGTCATTGCTGTCTAACGTTATTGAAATGGAGAGTGTCACTTCATTCCTACTTTTAGTTAAGCACGATATTGTGTTAAAGAGGAATTTGGGGTTGTTGTTATTATCATTTATCAATTTATGAATAGAATATGCTCCTCTCTTGCATACGTAACGTTACGTGACTGTGAAACGCATATTATTTTCTCTTCCAGTACCAATAACAGAAAGGAGTTGCAGCTATTGACACCAGGAGTGAGTGAATATTTGGCTAAATTGTCCAGTTGTTACATTTTTAAGATCCAGATTTAAAGGCCCACTAAGCAACATTTTTCATTTAATTAATCCATTTCATACTGTTTAGGATGCTAAAATGAGTCATTACACGGCGAACGAACGGTGTAGAATGCGACACCGTGGCCAATAGCGGTAGATACAGCACTTGCAATGTTCAGCAGCGCGGTCCGCCTCCAATAGAATGCAGTGCAATACAATGCAACACAGCGGTCTTTAGAGGGAGCTTGTGAGAGAGAAAAACAGAATGTTGCTTATCCCCTCTTTAAGATCCAAATTTGGAAGGTGAGAATTCATGTCATAAGGTTTCTTTAAGTGTGCAGATTGCATGACTGTCGATGATAAAGAACATGAAATGATTAAAACTAATACGAATTAAGACGGATTAAAAATAATTGGAGAGTTTGAAAAGGATGGATTGTGTATCTTAAATCCGAGAAAAAGCAAAGGCGTTATTATTTACATTATCTTATTTGCATGTGCAGTCACAGGGATTTTTGGAGTCAAGTGGCCAACCGATTCTGCGAGAAGAAATGGAAACAGGGCCTATCAATAAGTCAAAATAGGTTACTTTACTGGCCTGATAATATTTTTAATGACCATTTGAAACTGATCTTGCAATCGAAGGATTAGATGTAGCTGCAGTTGAAAAGGGGGAGAGTGGAATAATTTGTACTGAAGTGTTTCTTTAGTTTGGAAGGATTTTGACTGCCAATATTGACAAAATTGCAATCAATAAGTTTACAGTACAGAGCTACTCTGTGTGGCTGGCTTTAAGTTGCTAATATATGTCAAACATGGCTTTGAAAATAAGTTAAGGTAAAGATGACCAAGCATGGGAAAGTTTTAGCAATGGAAGACAGAAAAACATTACATGATGAATACTTGAGTGCCTGGGTCCCTTTACAGGTGTGGAATATCCAAAACCACAGTGTAATCCCAAAGTGTACGCAACAGGGGCTTTTCTTATCTTCTTGCACTGTCCCCACCCACTGACTTTTGTTCTTTTAGTTATCATGACCTCATTTCCTGGTGACATATGAAGCCAATGTATATTCTTTTAGACCAATGTTGTAATTAAACTCCTTACTTGGCCACTGAATTATGAAATGTTGAAACAAAGCGTTTATTGACTGATTTATCACAGCAGTGTTGCTGAGATAATGAATAAAAATTATTGTACCCATGAAAATTTGACTTAGCTTGTGAAACCAACCTAAAATGATTTCCTGTTTTTGTTGCAAAACATGCATATCTGTGTGGGAGGCCACCTAAAACTAGAGGAACGGTCTTGGAATTGTACCTTCTGTTTTCAGGTTTGCTGAATCAGACTGAAAAATGAAACCAACAACTTCCTGTTGCTCCCTGCGTCAAAAGCATGTTCATGTAGACATACACACCTCATACACTGTGGACACCCTCCTACACAAGCTAGCGCACCGTGCACCTTAATGACTCATAAATTACAGAGACCAATGGAAAAGAAAGTCATTACTCAGCACTTGTCTCCTTGGTTCCAGTTTTCCAGTGTCAAAGAAGTGGTTTCCTAATGGATTGTGTGTGTGTGTTTATGTGTGTTGGGAAATATATGTATATATATATATATATATATGCAGGTAAAACAGGCAGGTATGTATGTCAAAGACTCTTGTTTGTGTCCATCATTCTTCTGAGTTAACTATAGAATAAAAATGCTAACCATTTTGTCTCTCATCATAATTATGTGCTCAACTTTAGGACAAGCTGCAATGCCTCTAAGGGACCTGAAGATGTTAGAATTGTATAATGATGTAAAGAGATTAGACCACATTTTGCAGGTAGGTGTTTTTACATAGCATCAAAAGAAACTCTGAAACAGAAAGAATACAAATGCCTTGTAATTTTATATTTTCTTGTTATTTAGCCCCATGGATCTCTATATTTGCATAACCCAGGGACTGAAATCAAAGTGAGTAAATCCTAAACCAAAGCCGTTATTTTCAGAAAACACAGGTACAACAATTAAATATGTCTATTCTAAATGAACAATTCTCAAAATCTACGTGATAAAACTGCTTCTTAAAATTGTATGCTTATGTAGCCCTTCAAAACCAAATGTTTTGAGTTAAGATCAGCGCATATCGTTTTTAATGGTTTGTGAAACTATAGGCCACTCCAAACAGGCTTCATTTGATGTCCAATAAACAGAAAGATACTATTAATAATATGCACCAGGAAATCTAATTTATGGAAATCACAGACAGGAATTGTTTTTATTGTTTTTAATTGAATTAATTATTATTACAGCAATAGATGTCAATAACAAGCATCTCTATCCAAAGTAACTGATCTTCTTGGAAAAACAGATGTAACATGAAAACAGAGTTAAACTATGTCACTGTTTTCCCTTATTCATAACTTAAATTGTGGTACTGTTCTGAAAAGGCCAGTTGTATTAGATGGATTTGCATTTGTATTAGATGGATCAGATGTGAAATTTTATTTTTCAAAAGGAATGTTGTATGATGTCAGCTCTTGAATGCTACAGAAGCCAGCTTCTAAAAGTCAGCAGTGCCACTTCAGCATCACTTCATTACAAAGTTTGCAAAAGCCTGAGAAGCTTTCTTATTGTAAGTTGTATTACATTGATTAAATTATTATCGATAAGCCATTGTAACATCAAGTACAAATACATATTGGCTGCATAAAGGCTGTATCTATAAATGAGTATATTATATTTGTAAGTGTGCATATGTGTATATGCATAAAGTTAATATGTTTACTAAAAACATTCAAATGCTTCTATGTGTTAGTTGGAGAAACTTAAGGGAATTAATATCAGCAGTGAAGACTGTCAGAAGGTAAGTCTTTGTAAGTCTAAAAATCACCATACAAAAAACTAGGACCATCAACACTGTCATTCAATGTTTTTGACAAGCATACATTAATATTTCATATGAGATCAAGTGACAGCAGAACTAATCTTCTCCAGAGCCCACCGTGCCAGTCTTGTGAGTCATATCCAAACACAGACAGCAAGGAGTTAATGGCCAAGTTAATTTTGCTGCTTGAAATGGTTTGTATTTGTATCTACAGTGCAGTTTTCCTCCTTTTTCAAAGACAAACACACACACACACACACACACACACACACACACAATTGTACATTACTGTGTGTTTACATCTTTCAGGCCAACAGCAATTAGGACAAAGTGGGAGCTTGCTTTATGAATATGAAGACACTACGCCATGAACACTCCAGAGCTACTCTGCATTATTATATTAGATTATGATATTTTATTTAACAAATGTATTAAAATATTAATATTAACAAGATATTAATATTATTAGTATTAATATTTTGTTGGCTTGTGTAGACCATAAATAGCTGATGTGATTCAAATTTTTCTGTTCACTAGTGAACATTGAAATGTGTATTTTATGGGAAATCGATGTGGCTTAATTGAATACAACCAAATTTTTAATTCACAATTTAAATATTGTCAGACATTTTAACTAAATTCATTTCTGTTTCCTGCGACAAAAATGCTTGACAATGGCTCACTGACATTCAGATGTACTAAAGTTTTATCTTTTTTTCTAGACATTAACATTCACTGTACCACAAACAATGCATTTAAACAACAAGGTACGTTCAGTTGGTTTGAGGCATGGTATGTGCAAACCAAATGAAAGTACCTTCCATGTCACTTCTTTCATGCCTCACTCATGCAAATGTTGAAGCTTTGGGAGGTATGCTCAGTGCAAATGAGGGGGGTTATTATATAGTATAGTAAATTTTGCCTGTTATACTGTCTTACTGATAAACCAAACAACATCAAACCAAGTCACAAGAATGGTGCCTTGTCCATGCCACAACTTTTTGGATTTACCATTTTTGTTGATTTTTAAGAATTTTCATTTACATAAATTACAAATATTTATTATGCTCCTTAGTAAACTGATGTGTTTGTGCCAAATCTATTCAGGATCACTTACATACATAATCCAGGCATGCCACAAAGCTTATTTTTGCCTTTTACTTTCATAAATTTTTAACGATTTTCTTATAATACAGATTTCTAAATAAACAATGCCCCTCACTGGAATACAAGTCCATATTCTCTTACATGCAAATGTATCTGTGTGAGGGAAGCGAAGTCTTGAAGGGCATGGCCTTAGGTGGAACAATCTAGGCCCGGTTTCCCGATAACGCACACTGTTCGCGTGCTGAGAAGACTCTTATACAACTATATACAACTTCAGTAAGATATTTCTTAAGTGTGTTCCCCAAACCATCTTTGTATTCTTTGTGTCTCTTAAGAGGCAGAATCCTCAGGCATTGACTGTCATCATTTACACCTTTATCAGCATGGATGAGGTTTATTTTATGAGCGTTAAAGCAACATGTAACAGGAACAAAATATAAAGTATCGAGTTACATTTAAAATGTCAGTAGGCCTAATTCATTACAGTTACTATCTATAGTAACACACTTTTTCTGCATTACCAACGTTCTGCGCCGCAAAACTATATATGACCTGTTAGCATAATTAACTGATCTATAGCCTCTGCGTGGTGAACGAAATTGTTTAGTTAGTGAACCATGTGTACGGTGTCTCTATAGCTGAAGCAGAGAGAAGACATGGGAAAAACCACAAGCATCTAGACAATGCCACAAAACCACTGAAATGCAAGATGTATCCTATGTCATTTTGTGTGCATATTCAAGTTGGTTATGCCTACTGTAAGGTCTGACCCTTGCAATTAATTGTGATAGGCTATATTTCGTAGCCTAACGTCATTCTCCTGAACACATACTGTAAGGCTACTAGTATGTCTCAAGTAATGTTTATAGCGATTAATTCAGTCTATTTTGCACATTGATTTATATGTTTTTTGTGAAACACTCCACAGTATTGATGTCAATCATGAAAATGACAAGTGTAGAATATTGGCTAATCGGAAGCTAGATAACGTGTCCAGGCGAGTGGAAGTCATGTGCTTCTGCCTATATAGGATCTGGATGAGAATAGGGAGGAAAAAAAGTAGTGTAGTAAATTACTGTTTAAAAGGAGTAACAGTAGGGTTGTGCCTGTGGACGATATCATTGTCCATCGTGATTGGCTGACCACATCACGATGGAGAGCCACCATCGTGATACCACGCCCACCACCCTGTCAGACACAAGTACACAGGTATTTTTTTAAACATAGATTTTCAGTTTTTTTTTGTTTTGTTTTTTTTTAATCCTCTCTACACGTACTGTAGGGTTGGGCGATGTCCCCTAATTTTGACCATCACAATGTTTAATAACCCAAATAACCCAGTTTATAACCCAAAAAATTACTCATCTGTGCGTAAAAGGATGTCATCTATGGCCAAAGCAATTTGTCTTATAAATCAGTGTTTTTCAACCACTGTGTCGCGGAACACTAGTGTGCCGTGGGATACTGTCTGGTGTTCCGTGGAAAATTATCTAATTTCACCTAATTGCATACCTGCCAACCTGTATGCATTTGCTACGATTTGTCACTTAATATGCGAAAAGCCTTTGATTGACTTTTGGCTCAAGTCGCGCTCTAGGCAACTCGTACGCATTGGGCAGCCACATGCTGGAAACGTGCTGGGTAGTGCTAGTTTTAAACTCCAAATACGGTTCAAGAAAATAATTGAAGATGCGTTAAAATTAAAGTAACAAACCTTATTTCCATCTTCATAACGTTGCCCCAACAGACTGCAACACGATAAGACCAACACAATACCAGAGAATCTGTGTCATTTTCGTTGGTCCCACACATAGGCTAGCCCATCACGCACTCGTTTTTACTGCAGCCTGTAGACTTTAGCGTGACTTTAGTGTAACTTAGCCTACTTTCCCCAAATGTAAGCTCTCAAACCCTACTCGGCGGCAAATGTTTTTTATTGGTTTATCGGTATCAATCAATTTTGATCGCCCAAGATTATGCTTTTGCTGATGTACAACTTTGTGCAAATACAATATCAAGGAGAGTGTCTGCACTGTTATTGGATGTTGCAAGACAGCAGGAAATTGACATCAACCAATGTAAATGGTTTTCAATTCAGTGTGATGAGTTTGTTGATGCTAGTAATACAGCCCAACTGGCGGTTTTCATTTGTATGGCTTTCGACAATTTTTCTGTGCAAGAAGAGTTTTTGACTTTGCTTCAACTTAAACCCACCAGGGGAGTCGATATCTACAATGCCGTGAAAAACTATGTCACAGAACGCAAGATGCCTCTTGAAAGATTGGTGTCTATAACCACTGACGGAGCACTAGCAATGACGGGTCATCACTCTGGATTTATTGCCTGATGCACATCGGACTCAGACTTTCCTAAAATTTTCGACTGTCATCGTATAATTCATCAACAGGCTATTTGCACAAAGGTCATGGGCTTTGACCATGTCATGAAGCCTGTTGTTAAGATTGTCAACTCCATTAGAGCAAAGGCTAAACAACACAAAACCTTCAAACAACTCTTGGAGGATTGTGCTGCAACGTATGCAGATCTCCTGCTCCATACTGATATCAGATGTCTCAGCAAGGGTAAGGTACTTCAATGTTTTTTTTCCTTGCTGGGTGAGATCAAGATTTTCTTGGAAGAGAGGGAGGAGGATGCCACACTGTTGTCAGACACTGGGTGGATTCTTGATCTTGCGTTTTTGACAGATGTAACCGAGAAAATGAATAACTTGAACTTGTTGCAAGGTAAAGACAAAGACATGCGTGACATGATCAGTGCTGTTAATGCATTCAGTGCAAAACTAGCCTTTTTCAGCAGTTAAATGGCAAAAGATTCGAGCACTTTCCTTCCATCTCGAAGGAAAGTGCCTACTTGTAACCAAACTACCCGTTTAACTACATTGAGTACTAGCGGCTGTAGTTAAGCTATATTTTGAATTTGGAAGTCATTTGTATCCAGGGCCATACAAGTCTACAATGCTTCACTGAAAGGAAAAGGAGAGTTGGACTTCTCTGCATAGTCTATCTGCACCTTAACCCTCTTATACACTTACAAGACATTTTTCTACAATACTGTGTATTGTTGACACTGCCTACGAACCTTACTGTCTACGTTAGCCCACATGCACAACCCCTCCTTATACTTGTAACTTCATACTTACAAGTATAACAATAACTGTATCTTGATACTTGACCTTCATACTTGACTGATGCATTAACCTGTATATGACTTATTCTTGCACTGATGCTGTAATTTTTATATTATCAGGCTATTTTTATTTTTATCTTATTGTCCATATACTTATACTGGAACTGTTAAATTGCTATGCTTATATTTTTTATTGCCCATTTTACATATGCACATATTTGTCTTGTTGTTTGCTTGTCATGTTGATCTGCTTCTTATCATCCTGTGTACACTGTAGTATATGTTGTGTGTGATTTTTAAGCTGCTGGGACCTTGAATTTCCCCTTGGGGATCAATAAAGTATCTATCTATCTATCTCCAAGGACCTGTCATGGAATGCAAATACAACTGCCCTCGTCAGGAAAGCCCAACAGCGCCTCCATTTCCTGAGGATCCTGAGGTGGAACAGGCTGCAGACCGACCTGCTGGTGTCCTATCGAGCCACGATCGAGAGCGTGCTGGCCCACGCCATCCGCGTGTGGTACGCTGGTTGCACCGTGGCTGATAGGAAGAGACTGCAGAGGGTCCCCAGAACAGCTGAGAAGGTGATCGGCTATCCGCTCCCCCCCTGGACTCCATCGCCAGCTCTAGGTGCCTTACCAGAGCCAGGGCGATCATTAAAGATCACCTCCATCCGAACCACCATTTATTTCATATACTGCCCTCTGGGAAAAGGTTTAGATCTATCAAAAGTAAAACCAATAGATTAAAAAAAACGTGGGTAGTCAGAAGCCTCTTGGGTAGTCAGAAGCCTCAATGCAACTAAATACTGACACCACTTCCCCAGTCATGCCACCCTGGGTGACCATGTATCTCATGTATATGCTAGTATGTATGTGAATGTTTCTGTGAGTACAAGTGTGGATAAGTGTGAACTTTTCTGTACAATCATCTCACAGCTGCTATGGCCATGTCCCTGCTAGCAAATCCAAAATCTAAAATCTGTGCAATATCCTGCTACCTCATTACACTAATGTATCTTAATTTTTAATTTTTCATAACCTATAGACCTTCCCCTCTTATATATTCTATACATTATTCTATTTTGTCTTATATATTTTATGTTTTTGCATATTTTTGTACTTGTCACTTATCACTTTCTTTTATGTACCTTGTGGCATTGCCAGATAATTTCGTTGTACAGGCAACTGTACAATGACAATAAACAATCTTGAGTCTTGAAGTTCTGTGAGTCTGTCTTCAGGGCACCACTCTCAGTCTCACGAGCAGACGGAGCGAGTCAACCAGGCTTTGGAAACCTACCTCCGATGTTACAGCTCTCGGGACCCGGTCAGATCCTGTTCTCAGCGGAGGTTGCTCACAACCAACAGTGGAGTGCAGCTACGGGGACCTCTCCCTTCGAACTTATGTGGGGCTACCTTCCCCATCAGTTTCTCTCAGTCCCTATGCAAGGAGATGTTCCCTAGGCACACACCTCCAGTACCCGTCTTCATTCTCGCTGGAAGCGTGCCCGCTCAGCCTTGATTCAGTCCCAGGAACAAATGAGGCAACAGCCGGACCACCGCTGGCGTCCAGGATCAACCCTTGGTTTGGCTATCCACTAAAGGCCTATCCCTGAAAGGGCTAACTGGCACCATGTTACATTGGCCCATATCAAATGTTGAGAAGGATTTCCCGCCCAGCTTTTCACCTTGACCTCCCAAGGGCTCTGCGGGTCCACCCAGTCTTCCACAGCTCGGCCTTGAGTCAGCCTCATCTTCACCCCTGTGCCCTGCCCCTCCACCTGTCAAGTTTATTAATGGAGGACCTACCTACACTGTTCGCAAACCTTTAGATGTACGCAGGGTAGGGAGGGTAGGGAGAGCTACGCACTGGGCCTTCAGGAGCTGGCCCTTGGGGGGTTCTGTCACATACGTTGGGAGACACCTGTCTACTAGAGGGCGCAACCACTCATAAAGTAGGCAGACTGGAAGTGTCTTCCTCTACTGCTGAAGGTGTTTTATGAGAATGACCATCAGTATTTAAGGACTTCGCTAACTACTCTCTGTGCTCCGACATTAGTTCATGTGTGTAATCTCGTCTCTCTCATTGGTTTAACTCTCGTTTATTTACTGTCAGTTTTGTTTGACTTTCTCGTAAGCCTTTGTGTTCGCACATTGCGTTGTTCCTGACAGTAGCATTAATTTTTGGCCTGCTAATGGAAACTTCTTAGCTTCTTAGCTTTTGACTGTGTTCTGTCGCTGTTTTGACCCAATTTGATTTATTGGGTTTCAAGTGTGATCTTTTGGATTACTGGAAGACTTTTTTGTTGTGGATAACGGATTTCTTGGATCTCTATGTTGTTCAAGTAGAATATGCACGTTGCGCTGGATCTTTGCGTTTCTTTGACTGAGCTTAAATCTTGAAGTTATAGACTGTTTGACTGTGATTTAAGGATCTAACTAAAGCGCCAGCGGACATACCTCTGTGCCTCGCTGAACACTTTTGTTCTTGCTCAAACTCTATGTTCTGTTTTGAATGAGACTTGAACTGTGCTGCAGTTTTGTGCATGAACGGAGTTACATGTTTATTTGATGTGTTTTCCTGCAAGTTCCCATGTTTGCTTCTGTGTTTGAATTCTTATGTTCTCTTGTTGATTTATTCTAAGTTTGTTTTTCCTGAACTGATGGTGCTGAAACTTGTTCAGTCATTGAATGTTCTATTGCCCTAGTTAAGTGGCTCTCACTATTGAGTTTTTGTGTTTAAAATTAAATCTGTGGTTCTCCTGCTCTTCTGTCTTCGACTGTGCCTCCTTACCCAGCCGTGATACGCCTTCAAAGACTCATAATTCATATAATTCATTCATATAATTCAAAGACTCATAATTCAGATAATTCATCCACTCACAGGCTAATCGATAGATAAAACAATCAATGATGAATACTGTCGGATATGTATATTGCTTACAAGTCAAGTAGCATCGTGTAGACTCCTTCAGTTCTTGCCGACGAGTGAAAGCCGGTAGAGGTCTGTGCGGGACAGAATTATCAGTCCCACTCCCGCCCGCACCCGCATTGTGCTGTCCCACTCCCGCCCGCACCCGCAAAGAATTGTAATTTTCTAAAAGCCGGTCCAATATTCACTCTGGTTCGAGCTCTTTACGATCATGTGCCCGTTTTCTTTTTTTTTGCTTCAGATATTCTACTCCTTTTTTTCTTTAGTTGCATTTGATGTTTGCCTACTTTGTCTTCCATCTCTCAGCAACCTCAGCAAATCAAGTAGTTTCAGGATTTTGGGTGTTTGTGCTTGACTTCTAGTTTAGCTTTAGTTTCGTTTTTACTTCCTGGTTTTATCACGTGATCTTGTTTGCTTCCGGTTTCAGTTCCTGGGGTGCGTTTCCCAAATACCGACCGAAGTTAGCGTTATACGAAGGTAATGCAAAGTACTTTTGAACGAGCCCACACTTGATTTCCGCCCGTTTCCCGAACACCATCGGACGATGAAAGTTGTAAGAACGTGAGGTCGGGCGTGCTTCGCTGAAACTAGGAAGCGTTTCGGAAGCGTTTAGGGACTATTCGGATATATTCGCTGCTGAAAGCGTCTCAAAAACGGAATTGTAACCTTTTACTACTCTTTGCCCACACGATCATGTACCTTATTCACTGAAATTAATGACTGAAGGCCATAACTGCCACATGAATTATTATTAAATATGTAGTGAAAACGACATACAAGTATAAATAAACCAAATGACTACTTTTGACCGTGCATCTTCATGGGTGAATGGTTAGAGCAGTAAAATATGCGATTGCATCTTGTTATTAACACATTCAATTCCTGCTGAGGGCACTTATCTTGTCTCTACTAAATATGTTTAATTAACAATTCGGACATAAAATCGATTTACAGAGTTGTTTTTCTGCAATGTTAGTGAAAATTTAATGTCGTTCATTGTGACTTTAGTTATCAAAATAACCCTACAATCCATAGCCTATGATATAAAACGTCATGGTCTAGTCATTAGGCCTACATCAAGGGTCAGGCTACTACATTTGAAACAGGTGGAAATGTCTAATCTAATTACAGGCTAATGCATGTTAAGAGTATTTAAAGCCAACTGTAGGTGGCGGTAATACATCAAAGGGGGAACAACCCAGACATTTTGAGCCCCAAAATGCCGAAAAAGGCGTCATGTGACCATAACTTAGCCAAAACGACAGCACCGTGGGTGTCGTGTCAATGAAGCCTTTTAACGAAGGAGAACCCGAGCGTTCGTCCAGCCTATGCTTTTGGGAAACGCCTGCATCGTGTGCCGATGCTTCGGACTAAGTTAGTTATAAACACCTTAACTTGTTTCGTCTGGACTATGACTTTGGGAAACAGTAGCGCCGTAACTCCTTCGGGCAAACCCGGGAAGTAGCTACTGAAGTTAGCAATGATGCTTTTGGGAAACGCACCCCTGGTTTCTTTGTGTCATGTGGTCCTGTGTTCCTGTCTCAGTTGCTGGTTTCTTTGTCATGTGCTCCTGTGTCTAGTTATTGTAATTATCCTGCTGTTAGCCTGTGCCTTGTTGTCCAATCTTAATTTTTTGTTGCAAGCTGTGTTTGTGTGTACAACCACATTCTTTCTGTTCAAGACTCTTTGTAAGTAAAATCTGTAGTTGATGCATAGGATTCTGTCTCCATTTGAGAATGTGACAGGTGGGGCAGCAAACTACCTGCAAAAACATGCTAAAAAAAATAGTTCCTCAGAAAAACATTTCTCCAAGTCCATTTCCATAACAGAGATAAGATAAGAAGATAAGATAAGATGAGCCTTTATTGTCTCTTTAAAAGAGAAATTTGTCTTGGGCAATGAGAGATTATGATAACACATACATACACAAATAGTACACAGAGAACATGCAACATAGACCCTTACATATCCCCCCAAACCACACCCCTGCCTGATATTGCATCCATTTGATCCATAATTTTCCCAGCTCTTTTAATGAGGGTTTGCAGTTCAGCTTTCCGTTTAACAGCGAGGTTTCCGAACCATACTATGATGCCATATCTGATGATGGATTCATTAGATGCCCTATAGAAGGCCATCATAATATCTCTCTCTATGCCAAACACTCTCAGCCTTCTTAAAAAATGGAGATGCTGGCTAATCCTTGAACATAAAAAAGCAACATGCTGGCCCCATTTTAGCTGAGAGTCAAACACTACACCCAGGTATTTGTATTCCTGGGCCTGTTCCACAGCCTCCCCATTTAGTGTCACTACGGTCTGATTGCCTATGGATCTGGGGTCTAAGATCATTTCTTTTGTTTTGTTCACATTTAGAACCAAGTTATTTGATTCGCACCATAAAACAACCCTGTCTATTTCTGACTGATATACAGAGGCATCAGAGTCCTGCATCAGTAGACTAAGAATGACTGTGTCATCTGAAAACTTATTTATATAATTATTTGTGTAATGATTTCTACATTCATTAGTGTACAGTGTAAATAACCAGGGAGAGCAAACACAGCCCTGTGGGACTCCAGTGTTGATCGTCAATGTGTCAGAAAGTATGGAGTTAATTCTGACCTGCTGAGTTCTACCAGTGAGAAAAGCTTGGTACCATTTTATCATTTCTTTAATATGGGTCATCACGTTAACTACAAATAATTTATGTATGCTTTCCAAAATGTTGGATGATGCTAGATGTTCTAGTTGAGTTTTGAGGTTGTTGCATGCAATGTTGGGGCAGGACAGCTCAACGCCCACGTTCCTCCATATATTTATAACCCTGCCGGGTACAATGGGTATTACAATCCACACTAATAGACACTTGTTGGGTCGTAAAGTAGTCTGCCCCACAGTCATATTCTGTTGTGAATGGATTATTCCGCCAGCAACCTTTATGCAGAAGTGGAGGTTTTGTTATGGAGGGTTTGTCGTCTTCACTTGAATTTCAGTTTTCGCATATACAGTACTAGGCTAATAATAAGGTGGTTAGATACTGTTATTGAGAAATTTACCCACATTATGGATCGTCGGGCCAAGTTCCTGTATGAAGGAAGGTAGATGACATGTTCTTACATAACCTGCTTTTATATTTCATTAGCCTAACTTATCTGCACTAGCCTTATTAGGCCCATTTTGTCTATTGTCGAAAAGCATGTGAGCTTGAGATTATTTGAATAAAATAATTGGAGGAATAGGCTGTAGCCGATTGTTTGTTCATTAAATTGTATGATAAGACTTTAAGAATCTTTTTTTCATGCGTTTATTTAATGTAGAGGCTGTTGAAGTTTTGGGATTTAATAGACCACGATCAATTTGCATATAAAATTTACAAAGCCATACAGGGCAACATTATCAGCAGACCCAAGGAGTGGCTACACAAAACACTACACACAAACACACACACACACACACACACACACTTGTCGAGGTCAGGGCAACCAGTGGCACTGCACACCATTAATTGCACAGAACTGTGGTTCCAACACCCAAGAGCTGTCCCATCACCCACTGCACCTATCCTAAGAAAAGAAAGCACAGAGATTAATGGGGTTTGATGAGGAAAACCCACTTAGACACTTATCTTTTAAATACTCTGGAGACTGGGATCCCCCAGCCAACATTCAACGGGGGTGCAATCTCCCTGGCCACCTCATCTAAAAATTGCAAACACCTAACACACTTGCCCATACACCTACATGCACCCACGCACATGCACAACTGCCCAGCCACAGTTATAGAAAAAAATAAAGTACAACAAACCAGATAGTCATGCTAAATAAAGTAAATACAAACACAAACCATGCACTAAAGCTACGGAAAACAAAATACTGTATAAATCTGCAAAGCAAACACACACAAGGGCACACAAAAAGGTTTGAGCAAAAAGAAACCACAACACACATGCAGTAAAGAAACAAAAACACACTGTAATAGTGGCTAATACAAGCAGCACATGCCACCTGGACGGGGTTACTGATGCATTATATTAAGCGATCAGAGGACAGCAGGGAGAGTTGCATGCTACTGCAGACAAGGGGCACGCACACAGACTTGTCACAAGTATAACATTGTACTCAGACACTTAATTTCAACACCTATCCATTCAATTGTGAGTAGACAAAACAGCAGCCTGGTAGCAGCGTTAACACACTTGGTCAGGCGACTCCACTCTGAATGCCTGCAAACATTAACGCATCATTACAAACGGAACATTAAAGAAACATAAATATCCACATATTTTCACAGTAGCCTATACATACCGAGTGATTTGATTGCCACCTCATTCAGGAACAGAGGGGGGGGGGGGGGGGGGGGAGAGAAACAGAGGACTACCGCCAGTATGCGCCGTTTGCACCAGACCAGATACAATTAGTCATTTTGCTAGCTAACGGCAAGTAAAACCGTGACCTACCAGACAGGTACAGACAACGGCACACACCCGCCAGTTATGTTGTATCCGTTTCACTGCTGAATAAAGCAGACTACGAAACAAGGAAACGGAGATGTAACGCTAGTCGCGAAGATAAAACTGAATACGAACAGCACATAGTAGCTCGCCAAATTGAGTAAAAGAGTGACCTACCGGATAGGCAAAGACCATGGCACACCCACGCCAGTTACGGTGTAGCAGTTACACTGCTGAATGGAGCAGGCTACGAAACAAAGAAGCAGAGATGTAATGCTGGCTTGCTCCTCCTACTCAAGTGAGTAGGACGCTTTTTGCTTTGCTCCTGCTTGGCCTTCTTTCCTTGATTTATTTCCACTATTTCTAATTCTTTTTTAATCTTACTTTAAAAACTAGCAAATGAAACTAAGATCATTAGTTTAACTTAGATGATACAAAGGGTGAAAAATGCAAAGAGTCAGCACAAAATCGAGCTGGCCCAGAGGATTGCCATCCTGGAATCAAGACTTGACTCGTTTTCGTTAAAGAATGTTGAACCTTACGGGATGTCTCATGAAAGGACTACAATAGCAGAAGCCGTTTCTGGGAACGAGAAGAACACACCACAACAGGCTGATATGACTGCAGTTGGAGCGACAGAATGCATCGACCTTACAAGACAGAGTGTGAGTACTGACCACTGGCACACACAAGGGGCCAGACCCAAAAAACAAAATACAGATGGAAGGGTGATTACCTCAATACCAGTGCACTCTGATACCACTCGAACCTCGGGGCATCAGCCCTGGAACAGAGTCGGCTCTAAAAACTACAACAGAAATCACAGGCTTACTGACAACTCACAGCCCATTAGGCTCCAGAACAGATTTGAATGCCTCAGAGATCTTGAGGTGGAAACTACCAGAGAGCATTACCACCGTAGACAGAGACCAAACCACAAGAAAAAAACAAGTCAAGGTAAGAAGCAAACCTCAACACCGGATTATCCTACTACCCTTGTTCTTGGTGACTTAACTGTAAGAAATCTTAAAGGAGAGAGGATGATTGTATGCTGCTTTCCAAATGCTTCTATATCTGAAACATAAGATGGTTTCAAAGACAGTCAGAACATATGTCAGAACATAGCACTATTGAAAGGATTATTGTGCATGTTGGCGCAAATGATATTTTCAAAGAACAACTTGACGTGCAAAATTATCTCAGGGAGCTTTTCTTTGAACCACATTTACTTGGGATACAAACCTTCATCAGTGGCCCCCTCCCAGCACAGGGAAGTTTTGCATTTTCCCGACTATTCAGCCTAAACACATTGCTGGCAAAGAAATGTTTTTCTCTTGGAATAAACTTTATTGACAATTTCAACCTTTTTTGGAACCGCAGGGGATTTTTCAGACCAAATAGTACGAGACTCAGCTGGCAAGGGAGAACAATTTTAGCCGACCATTATCGCCTTTCCCTTCAGCATGCAACTTTCTCTCCGCAAACTAAGGGTGCATTGCCTGATAAGCACTCTGTAATGACACAGACAGAAAACATCAACTCTGATAAGCATTCCAAAGCGGCACAGACTGATCCAGTCAAGGTCAGCAAGGAGCACGCTGAACCTAAACCCAAGACATCTGGGTCAAATGAACATGAGGACCTGGAGAATGCTAGAATAACTCAGGCAGGCCTTCGAGGACAGGTAGACCAGGGCAATGAAACACTGCAGACAACTCTACCACCCAGTCTGCCAGATTACAAACCATCAACAGAGCTGGAACAGGTGGACATGTCCAATTCAGTGACAAGGAATCAGAGAGAAACAGGAAGTTCCCCTGATCTGGTGTCACTATCCCCATCACCTCCACGCTTGAAATTCCCTCCAAGTTTGCAGAGGATGCTGCCCATAGCACGGCTGTCTTTTAGCCCTAGAAATTCGCTCAACACCGGACTGTCTTTTAGCCCTAGAAATTCACCACACACTGCGGAAAGGTTGGTCAGCAACGGACTGAAAACTCCAGCCTTTCTTAAATCCTCTGTTGCCTTCAAAAAGCGCAAGGTACCACAGCCCCCAGACCAGAGATATGGGATGGAATGTACACAACTGCATAATACTTCTGTTTGATATGTTGTGGGTCCCTGTGCTGAGAGTGTTTTGAAAAACAAGCAGGGACCCAGGATGCCCTTGTCCTTTACCCCAGTGCTCACAAGGAAAAGAAGAACCTGTGTGCATTTAGCCAGGGGAGTAAACCAATCTAATCTCCTGCATGTTCCCAAGAAAGTGGTCCAGTGAATCAGTGCCCCGCATTTACTGTTAAACTAGCTCTTCTTAATATCAGATCACTTTCAAACAAATCATTTTTAATCAAGGATCTTATATGCACACACAAACTTGACTTTCTGTTTCTAACTGAAACCTGGCTGGAACAAGGAAACAGTTGTGCTACCCTCATTGAGGCGGCTCCTCCAAATTTCAATTTAATACATCTTTTCAGTGCAAACAGATATCTCATAGTGACTTTGCATCTTTTGAGTACATATGTGCACTTGTTAAGGGTTCCCCCTGTATTTTATTATTGACTATTTACAGACCTCCAAAACATTCAGCTAAAGTTTTTCTTGAAGAGTTTGGTGAATTGCTAACAAATATTTGCTTGAGCTTTGACTGTCTAATTATATCTGGTGATTTTAACTTGCATTTGGTTAATCCAGAAAACACATATTCTAAGGAACTACTTAATTGACACTTTTGGCCTAACCCAACATATACAGGTTCCAACACACTCTCATGGTCATACTCTTGACCTAGTCATCACAAAGGGTCTTGATATCTCTACTACAATTAAGGACTTGGCTTTGTCTGATCATTATTGTATTTTCTTTGACATTTTTATGTTTCCTCACACACGGAACAAGGCTTTGACTATAAAACGGAGAATCTTAAAGGACAATGAAGGTTTTCTCTTTGAGCAAACTCTCTCACAGCACTCAAGTATAGATTCAGATTCTGTAGATGACCTACTGACCATTTTTAATTCTAAGATGACACAAATTATGGATAATATTGCTCCGTTAAAAAACAAAAGAATCACTGATAATAATAAAGCACCATGGAAACAAAACCTAGCTGTTAAACTGTTAAAGAGAGAGTGTAGGAAGACTGAAAGAAAATGGCGTAAATCAAATCTCCATGTCCATTACCAAATCCATAAAGAAATGCTAAGACAATATAACTATGAAATTTGTAAAGCAAGACAGTCTTTTTTCTCCAACATTATCAATAAGAACTTGAACAATGCTCGTGTACTATTTTCTACAGTTGAGAAGCTAACAAATATACCATCACAATTAGCACCTGAGCTGCTCTCAGTAGATAAATTCAATGAGTTTGCATCTTTTTTCAGAGGTAAAATTGATAAGACTGAATATAACTTCACAAATATTTCAAACGCTAGAACCAATGTCTTCAAAGAGATGGAAACTAAACACAATGTCAACATTTAGCTTTTTTGACTATGAAACGCTTACAGTACAAAAAACAGTACAAAATCTAAGCTCTTCTACATCCCAACTGGACGTTCTGCCAACCAGCTTTTTAAAAATTGTTCTACACCTTGTGGCACCTGACGTGCTCCGAATTATAAATTCATATTTGCAAAGCGGCATTTTCTCTAAATCACTAAAGACAGCAGTTGTTAGACCACTGCTGAAAAAGAATAATCTGGATGTTTCAGTGCTTAAAGGCCCACTATGCAACATTTTTTATTTAATTAATCCGTTTCATACTGTTAAGGATGCTAAGATTAGTCGTTACACGGCGAACGAACGGTGTAGAATGCGCCACCGTGGCCAATAGCGCCCCACGCCAGACTCCAATCTCTGCTCCACACCTGGCATCTGTGGCAGCTCCATGCCTGGCCCTTGTCCTGGTTTCCGATCCTAATCGTGATTATGATTTATCTGATCTTTGGACTTTGAGTGTTATTTTTAGGGCAGTGTTTCTCAAATAGTGGGACACGCCCCCCCTGGGCACATGTGATCCCAGGAAACATGTTTTGTTTTTTTTTGCCGTAGACCTATACACTCTCATTGTCAGAGTGTGCGTAGCGAGTATTTGCTCTATTGTGTTATTTCACCGAGTGAAATGTAGTGAACAAACCCTCAAGAGACACAATGAAAAAACAGGGATGAAAAGAAAGGCGGACAGAGACAGAGATAATCAGACAACAAAAGTCACCCGAAAGCTAAGACGAGGAAATCAGAACAAGGGCCATCTCTGGAGGCCTTCAAAAAGCTCTTAAAGACCCAGCTATTCAGAGAACATCTTCTATCCTAGCACTAAAATGAACTGAAGCACTATCCCCTAGCACTATGCTCCTTAAGGTTTCTGCTATGTAGCTCGATTGTTATCCTCGTTTTGTAAGTCGTAAGTGTCTGCTAAATGCATAAATGTAAATGTAAATGTAAATATGATGAGAGTTACTGTATGTAGTGCTTGGCTTCACTGTGATGACAATGGTTGATGTGTTTACTGTCTCTATAAATAAGCTGTCACGTAAAGACATTTAGGTACACCCCTATCACGCTGATAAGCTGCTTGAGTTTTTTTCGGCAAAAACGTTCCGAATATATCCAACAATCATCCCGCTTTGTGAATGCTACTTCAGTAAACCAGCGAGCACTGTGGCATACCAAATTGGGCCCAGTTTCCTAAAACCTTATCGCTAAGTAGTTCTTGCGGTATACCTTAACCTCTCTCCTACCGTTAAGACACGATTATCAGTCTTGGGAGCTTCTGTAGATCTTCAGGTCACACGTTCGGCGGACTACTCTAGCTTGCGTTCAGATAGTTTTTAGCTTAATCATACACTTAATGGAGCTCTTTTATTGTCTTAGACGTGTATATTTACTGCCATAGAAGATCCAACATGGTTGTGTTGAATTTTGTACTTTATTTTTTAAAACATAAATAAAACGCCAAAGTAAATGATTAGGTTTCTTTGTTCTTAAGTCCTTGTGTCTCCAGTGTTCGTTGCTGTGTCACAATGTGTGAGAGTTGCAACTCATTCCAACCGCTGGCTGCGGAAAGTAAGAGCGTAGTCAGCAGCTGGAGGAGGCATTCCCATCTTTCTTTGCATTAGTCAAATTTAACATGAAATTTTGCTCATGGATTCAAGGACAGAACATGTAATGCCATTATGTTTTGGGTTCAGTTGAAATTCAGTAACATGAAGTCCCCTCACAGATAAGTAGTTTTCACACCTTACAGATCAGAATGGGATTGGCAGCTTCTAATCAAAGTCAATGCACTCTGGTAATGAAGGGACTTGGACAAGGTTTTTTTTTATTATTTAAGATACATTGACCACTGGTGACACGGATGCATCAGCTATGTTATTCTTCTTTTGTATGTTGTGCATCAGCTTCAAAGCTATTAACTAGAAAAGGTGTGTCTCACAGAAAGCACTGGACATTACAACTGATGGCCTTTTCTTTTATTGAGCCATACTGTAGTATACACACTGCATATTAAGATGACAGAGCTTAGGTGGGGGGAAAGTGGTTGGCTTGACCTGTTTGCCAAGATCGTTTTAGTTTTACTTTAAAGGTGTTTAAGCATCTTTTTTTTATTTTACAAGTATTTGATGCAGTCTATGAATTCTGAAATCAAACAATAGTCCATCCCATGTAAACATGACTAATATGTTGAATGTAACATTCCCATCTTTCTTTCCTTCAGGTGGGTGATCAAAGATGTACAGAAGGAGGGCCACAAAGTAACTGTACAAATTAATTGCTGCCTTGCCCTGATCCCAGACTTCCATAGCCCATTTAAGTGCACGTCCAGTTAATAGTGTGATTAAGGTAGAGATCATGGATGTATCAGAGTGGTCTGCATCTGGATAATAAGCAAAGTAGAGAGAACATTGTAACAAAAAGGCCATGCATTTAGAGGGGTTACCATCATACTTCTCAGGGAGTGCTGCTTTCCGTGGCTTCACTGCCTCTGGAGATGGGGAGGCAGGTTGAGTAGAAGGCCTGGTAGGCATGTTGTGGAGTAAACTCATGGCATTCTCCATTGTTGTACCCAGCTCGGTTAGTTTCGTGAGCCTACCTTGTTCCTCTACTGCATGGTGAAGAGTCAATTCACATGCTACTTCCACAAGCGGAGAAGCATTCTGTAACAAACTATCCATTTCACAGGATGTAGTTGCAGGTTCTCTTGTCTTCATTTCCAATTCAAAGCATAGAAGATTTCCATAGTATATCAAACAGAGGTTTCACACAATCCACACAACACATAATGCATCTCAGGTCCAACACAAACTAAGGGGTTTAAATACACAGACAATTAACCATTCAGCCAATGAACAGTCCAGAAGTTCAGGTTTTGCTTATTGAAGAGAAAAAGTGAACTTAAACTGATAAGCAAGTGAACCGATAAGTTGTCACACCCTGTAGGAATCACCTGCTTAGAATACCCCTTATACCTTAGTATTTACTATTTGTAGCAGCTTTACTTTATTGTGATACATATAAATGTTGTCATTAATGCAAGGCATTTAAATATAATTTGATTGAACTTGTCTTGATAAGGAACGACAGATTTTGTGTGGGTGACTAGCAGGCAAAATAAAGCTAGTTATTATGTAAAAAGTTTGTGTTAAACTGCTCCTCTTGCAAAACTTGTCAGATGAACTTACAAAATGCGTAGTTATGTAGTTATATAGCCTTTATAATTGATGCTGCGCAAGTTTAGTTTTACTTTTCCAGGCAAAATGAATCCCGTGGCTGATGGCCAAAGGACTAAGCTTGTATATGCACACATTTACTTACCTTTATATGTAGAATGTGATTTACAAGGAGGAGGCGGAGCGTTTCATGTGAAAAATGTGGTAATAAACAGTCATAAGCCATTTGAAGAAGTTTGTCTTGCATAGCCCTGGCTCCATGAACTGTAAAAAACATTTTCATGTCAGTTACAAAAAACTCTATGGTTTCTCAGGGAGACATAAGGGAGGGGTTGAGTTATCACTTTTGTGCAAAATCCATATCTTAAAGTTTTTTTTTGTTTTTTTTTTTCATTTAAGTTACATTTTCTTGGTTCATCAGTGACCTCAGGTGCACCTATAACAGCCATAATTGAAAATCTATTCCTATTCTCACTTAATGCCACATTAGGGGAAGCCCTGAATTGGGATAGACATGTATGGGTAATAAGATGGAAAATGTACTTGTGACTGTAGTTGAAATCATGTGTTTGTTAATGAGAGGCTTTAGATACACTGTCCCCCTTTACAGGCCTCAGGGTAATGCCACAGAAAAAAACTCCAACAGTAAATGTCACTCATGATCTATAGCACATTTTCATCATGGGAAAGAAAGTAAGGGAGGACGTTTCAGGAGACACATTAAGTGGGTGGCTGGTAAATATGAGTCAGTGCTTTTCAGGGTTCTCTTAGCAGGACCATTAGACTGTTCAAATGAATACAATTAAATTCTATTTACACAGCACAACATTCAACAAACAACCCAATCTTTCTACTAGCCTCTATTGGATTCCTAAAGAGTTTGGATATTTAAAAGTAACTTTTGAATTAATTTAAGTATTTGGTAATATCCCAATTTTACACCGTTACTAGGATTATAAGAAATATGTGTTTTAATTACAAAAGACCAGAATGAAATTACATGTTCTGCTCATAAACAAAACAAAATAAGGAGGTCCCCAAAAGGACAAGTAAGAAAGTGTGTGTGGTTATTGCAGTAAACAATAAGCTCAACTTGTGTGTCCACAGTGCATTAATGTAATATTAAGATCACAACCCATTGACATAATATTGTCATCTAAACTCAGATGTGCAAATTCGAATGCATTATGAGGTCAATTTAAACATTTATTAGCAAATGTTTTTAAGGGATGCTACACGCTATAAGAATTTTTTACACCATAGGAATTTTTCACAATTTTACAGTTTTCACAATTTTACACACATACACCAGTCATCAGGGAAACTTCAACAGGTCTGATTTTTGTTTGCATTTGTAATATCTAAACTAGCCCACCTAATTTTCCACGACACATGACCGGTCTATAAAGCAGGAACAAATGGCAATGAGGCAGACAATAGATTCAAACATCTTCAGGTAGATTTCTCATTAAATTATTATTTTCACTGAAAATATTTCAGAACAGAAACATCATGTGCTGGATTATCTTTTTTATACTTTCAATATCTCATTGCTTTTGGGTCAGTTCTTATCCTGTGAAATTTAGTGCAAGTGATGAGTTGCTGAAAAGGATCAATTTTCTTATTAAATCAAACATAAGATGTGTAAGTAATATCTCATACAGAATTCTCATTCATGAAGAAAGATTGTTTATATTTTTAATCTTTTTTGTTTTATTATTTCTCCAGGATCCTCAAGCTAAATTCTACACTACCTCTTCTGTAAGGATAATATCTGATATACTTTGAACCCATAATGATTTTGAAGGGTTATTTGTAACGTAATATGTCTCATTTCACTGAAATATATGTATTTTTGCTCACAGAATGGCTCTGTATTAGACAGTTTAAATTGTGTAAGAAGGGAACTAGAAACTGTGGAAGTTGAATGTTGGAATTCTACATCAGTTTCAAAGAGTATAATTGAAGTTGAACTGCTGCTCATCAAAGACTTATTGAATGACATGGTAGGTAATGTATTGCACATTACAAAACGACAGTTTGTATATTTAACCAAATCATAGGAACTCATGGTTGTTTCTGTTGATAGTACGCAATTACCACACCAGACTGTGATGAAGATAAACAGAAGCCACTGCAAGACTTCCTAAAGAAATTCCTGCTTTTGGTCCAAGAAGATCTTAGTGGGTGATCATGAGAAACAGAAAAACAGAAAAGCTGTTCTCCATAGCAATAAGCATGGTGTCAAAAGCTATGGTCTGTTAAAGTTCTCAATCTGTGAAGCACTAGCATGGCAAAATAAGCTTTTAGCTATAAAATGAGATGCACTATTTATGAAATTATTTATGATCTGCCACATTATTTAGCCTAATAAATTATTGACACAATCATTTTGTTTCCTGTTTATTACATGACAATGTGAAAGATTTTAAAGTCACTTCCATCTACGGAATAGATCCTTTGATCATCATACATGTACTGTACATGACACTATGAGGGAATTCCCCTTACTACATGCTAATAAAGGAACATTTAAAAGAAAATTCACTATTTCAAACAGAACTGTTTGTGGGGGGGGGTGCACAAACCTGCATATTAATTTATATAGTTAAGTAATTAAATTATGAATTATTTTAATTAATTATTTATCTGTAGACCTATGCAAAAGTGTGTTATTTTAGACCAGGCCTATTCAATAGGCGGCCCGGACGACACTCAAGCAATAAAAGTTAAACACCATTCATGAGCCTCCAGCGTTCGTAAACTGACACTCCGAGCTCTCCGAGAACACTCTGGTCTTTTCTGAGTGTGGATAGAATTGTCGTTCGTTTATTCGGGGCGTCACACTTTCGAAGTGTTTAGAGCGTACACTGCCACTCCGGCTGAAGGGAGAGAGCAGCAGAGCGTGACATCAGTCTAACATGAAAACCGTGCTACTGCTAGACGAAGTTTTTAGGAAATAGACCAGTTCTCGATTGATTTATGAATTAAAGCTCATAATTGGCAGGTAAAATACCCGATCAAAATCGTTGATGGTCCTTACTTGTCGAGCAACTGATTTAAACATTAACCGCTATTTTAACCTTCTCTATGTGTTTATGTTTATTTTGATCTATCAGAAACCGTTCGTTTAGTCACAGAAAAATAACAAGCTCGTCTTTATCGAACTGTGGAGTGTTATTCCATTATCAGAGTGGCAGATTAGCCTATTTCCCAACGCACCCAGAACATAAGAAACACACCAAGCTAGTTAATGCCTCCTCCTCCACCCCACCTCATTTTAGAGATGTGCAGGCTAATATAAATTGCATGCATTCTCAATCTTTTTTAGATTGTTTTCAATTTTGAGTATCCAATGTCGTCAATTTTAAAGGGCTAGTTTGGTTTTTTATCACATTAAGCCCCTTACACAGGTTGTCTAAAATGCAATAAAGTGGTTGACATCGAAATTTTGACAATTGCTTCTGTCTCGGCTATTTGGGAAATGTAGAATCGCCTCTGGCTGCCTTCAAAATGGCTAGCAATGGGCATGTGTTGTTTCCATCCTTAAAACACTGGTTTTAAAAACGTGCTACTCACCAAGTGGTTAGTGGTGCTCAATGATGTTCCAAAACATGTATCGTAGCGAAATAAAGCTTCCGTCATGTTTTATTTGGCACTTTGTTTATATGAAGGAGCAAATAGATCCCTATGGGACTTACAAAATGGCAAATAAAACATGACAGAAACTGTATTTTGCTACGATACTTGGGTTGGAACATCAGCAAACGCCACTAATCATTCCATGAGTAGCACTTTTTTAAAACCAGTGTTTTAAGGATAGAAACAACACATGCCCATTGCTAGCCATTTTAAAGGCAGGCAGAGGCGATTCTATATTTCCCAAATAGCCGAGACAGGAGCAATCATCAAGATTTTGGTGTCAACCACTTTATTTCATTTTAGACAACCTGTGAAAGGGGCTCAATGTGTTAAAAACCGAACTATCCCTTTAAGGGTAAGGGTTAAGGGTTTTAGTTTGTGAAAAATGTCATAATTGTTAATGACTGCTGAAAATGTGCGGCCCAACCTAAGATCTTGGTTCTGAAATGTGGCCCAAATGAAATCTTAATGGAATAGCCCTGTTTTAGATAATGACTATAAATTGTAATAGAATAGCAAGGCCCTCTATAGCAGAGGCAGACAGAGTACACAGGTTCATTACTTGAGTAAAAGTATAGTTGCTAAATTTTAGTACATGTACTACATTCAGATGTCTACTTGAGTAAAAGTACTGAAGTACTTGTTTTTAAACATTTCTCACTTGCCCACAAGGCAATAGCACAACAATGGCAACACTTTGACAAACCTCTGCTAGAGTTTTTTTGCACCACATTTGAACCTGACTGTGTTAAACACACCACATACTCAGAACATCAAAGCAAATGCTCAGCATACAACCGCAGAGATAGTTATTTGGACAAAATATGCACGGAACACCTTTGCAATACTAAGCAAATGGATATTTGTTACCAAAAACACAGTATTTAGAGCTTAGATCGATACGATAAGATACGATACGGCCCTTGCAGCCTTCTGTATGTACTGTATCTTCCACTTCAAGAAACAGTAAAACACTTCCTTCACTTACTACCTGTCCCTCAATGTCTATAAAACAAGTGACAAAACCTCCCAGTCCTTATGTAGCTAAAGTAAAAAAATAAGCTCTAAACTGTTTATTTTATGATTATTTACAGGGATAACAGCATTATAAACATAAACTGTATTGAAATAGCCTATTCTAAATGGAAATATCTGACATTATCAAAGGCCTAAAATACCTTTAAGTCAACCTGCAATGTCATCACAGGACTGACATCGTAATAGCATTTGCACAATTATAAAACAGCACAGCCTATGCTGTGATCTTGAAAAATAATTATGACATAATATAATATGTAAGTAAAATAATTATGTAAGAGGTTACCAGATTTCTAGCAGTAACTCTCAGAACTTTTCAGAGCAGACAGGTGAGAGAGTGTCAGATCACAGATCAACATATTTTACAAAACATCAAAAGTGTTCTACAACCGGAAACCAGTAGGCTTCCTGTATGTTTATAGTAACAACTCAGAAAAAACCCACAACATTCAAAGTGTACAAAGAAGGAGTTGGCCCATTTAAAAAGCTTTTGCTGACTGCTACCAAACAAAAAATTATACTAGTGAAAAACCTGCAAGCTCACTTTAGTGGTTTATCTACTGTCACTTTCCCCAGTTCATTGACATCTGGTGAGAATGGGTTCTTACCCATAAGGTTCATACACATGAGTTTGTAAAATTTTGGACAAAAACATTACTTACATAGAGTGCTGTACACATAACTGTTTTCTAGAAAACATTTCACTAATATTTCTTTCTCGCCTCTTTGATGACCTACAGTATGGCAATCTTAAGGAAGGGGACTACACTATATTGAATGTGAAACCTTGACAGGGATAGTATAGTGAGGCAGTATCATGATTGAAAAGGTGTGTGTGTCTGTGCATATGAACTGTATGAGAGCTTTCAAGCTGAGCTCGTATGGCTGCCTATGACAGCAACTGAATTACATTGATACTTAGTCAGGTTTTTAAGCTTGCCCACCATTTGCGTTAACAGCCTACAGTGGGGTTTAGTTTTTGCCACTTTTAACGGTAAATGCTAAAAAGGCTTGACATGACATGACACAGGTCAGAGGATTATTAGAGTCTTAAGTAGCTTTAGCATTGAGAACATCATCAATGAACCAGAGTGTTGTTCACAAACATATTAAACATATAATGTTGGCACCAACAATGTTCTAAATTTTAAATTTTTATGTTAAAATAATTGTAGGCATCTCCCATTATTCATCAGATAATGTTTGTTTGAATGTTCTTTTGAGGATTACAGCCCTTGTGGATTATAGCCCCTGGGTTTTTTCACAATATATTCAGGGGCAAAAAACAAGCTGCTTGGAGAAAGATACCTACAATTTGAGACAAAAATGAAATTGCATTAAAATCCAACAGAATCTCATAGAGCACCATTCATTCCACATATAAGGGCTTTGATTATACTATGACTGTATTATGCTATGTCAAGCTTTTAAAAATATGATTTTTTTAAGATGCTAGCAAAGTGATTTTGATAGCTTGATGGTCTAACCTCAAAACCCAGCTACCAACATAATCCAAAATGTGCATGATGCAGAGCAATAACTAGAGAGAGTTACTATCCCCCAGCATCAGTTTATTTGTTAATCATTAGCAAACCGTTACCTCTTAAATATTTCTCATCAGTTAATCATTTATAGATGTATATGTTAATGCTTTGTTCATGGTGAAAAAGTCCATCTAATACCTATTTGTTAGGTATGAGTTAACTTAACACTTTGTTGATCATTCATAAATGCTTGCCTCCTATGTTTTCTCAGCTGCAATTGCAACGATTGCAATACCTTTGTGTAATATATATATATATATATATATATATATATATATATATATATATATATATGAATTTAAAAATTATTAACTGATGAGAATTAACTTTTTAACCACTTTTTATTTTAAGTTTTAACCACTTACTAATGATATACAATTGTGTTAAATAATGCTCAGTAAATGCTTAATAGGGAGTAGTTATTCTAAAGTGTTATTCAAAAGTTAGGGATAAAAATACATTTCATGGCACTGTATATCACCTTTATCGCTCTGACTAGGCACAAGTTCCAAAACTGGAAATTACATTGATGAGTGTTAATTTTGTTGCTTGCTACGACAAGAGGAAATATTGGAACATGTGTGCAATTGCATAGAAGCACATCTTCTCACATGCTCCTTAAGAACACACCGTTAGTAACATTTTCAAAGACATACTGTATCAACCTACAATTACTGGAAGACCAAGACTGATATTGGACTATGACAAAACGCATTTGTCATACTAAAATAAAAATTTAAATAAAACAATAAAAAAACATAAAAAATAAAACAATTTAACTTTTCTGTGGCATGCACTGCATGTAGGCAGGTAGCCTGTATACACTTGAGAAACAATGTGAGTGTGTATTGTCTGGCTCTGAAAAGGATGTGAATGTTTTGATGTGATTTGTTTTATTTAAAGCTTTTCATTGGAATGGTTGGAATTCTGAACATTTCCTGTGGAAGGTTTCCTGCCAGGATAACGTACCATCAAGAAGTGGCCAACAACTATTCTAATATTTTGAATTTATTTCAATTAGGCCTCCTTAATTTCAGCTAGTTCTACCTACATATGTGTTTTTAATACACGATTAATCGTCTAAATAAAACGTGTAAGCTAATAGTGTGTCTTGGAAGCCAGATGTAGGAATCAGTTCTCTATTAACAGCTGAAGTCTGTCTTCTTCATATCGTGGGCTGCTGTGTCCCGTCTCTATGGCCTCACAGTCGTCCGTGAAATATACGAGATCCTGAGGTGGAAATCAAAGTTTGAAAAAAGACTTGTTTTGATTTGTTAAAGTAAATAAAACACAACACACTTACGCGGTAGCAAATCCTGTTGATGATTGTATACAAGTTCCGAACTTTGTGCCGTAGTTGTGTCACTCTGGGACGCGCTCTGCAATGAGGTGTAGGAAGATTCTCCATGACATACAGAAAGTCTCTGAGCTTGGGCATGACGCAGGAATTCTGTGAACGTATTACGATAGAAAAACAAACGGATATTTGAGCAAACTGATATTAAAAGCTGCCAAATTAGTTGTCTAGTTAATCCGCACACAATGTCAGGTAAAGATAAAAGGCTACTTACATGTACATCTATAAACAGCTTTGGCAACATCTCGGCACATTTCTGCGAGAAGATGTGAATTAGGTCCATTACTATAGCCACAGTATAATGGATTGAAATGACTGTGAAGTTAGAGCTTTTTCAAAATTACTCACCGTGCGACTATGTTTATGCAGTTTGTCTAAAGTATCCATTATTTCCGTGCTTAGTCCTAATACTCTCGAGTAGCATGTTGGTGGAGCGCATACAGCTACTATTACGTATGTTAAGGAAACAATGACAGTTGCTAGCACGACTTTCATTTTTTGTTTTGAGCTCTTACAGGGATCATCTACAGTCCGCACTCTTTTCAGGACTTCACTTTAACTCAAGCAAGTCGAAGAAAGTTGAAATGACGTCAAAAGAAATGACTGCTTTCAGCGAACTGTCTTCACTCGAAAGCAACAGGAACGTGTCTACTTTGCTCTTGTTTCCCTCCGTTTCAGACAGGCTCCCTATAAGTGTTTAAAATCCTGTCATGAAAGCTGATATTTCCTGTAGTTCATAATCGAACCCTTGTGTACTAGCCAAATTGAACTGAAATCACACGACATTCTCTCAAAAATATAATAAATTATATCTGACACTGACGCTTTTTTTATTTTTTTATTTTTTAGTTTACACAGAAAATTGAGCAGTGTACATTTACTCTATAGGACAGGGGTGTCAAACTCAAATTTACATTGGGCCAAAATTAAAAACTGGGCAAAGTTGCGGGCCAATATGCCTCCAGCCTCTTATGAAAGCTCCTGTTTTCCATCTTTCATTTGGTCATGTTTGAGGAGGGGTGTGTTAAGTTTGTCCAAGCTGACTGGGAGCATGGATGCTAATGACTGTCATCAGGAAAGGAGGCGTCATTGGTGATCCTCTGATCCACTGAGTGGCCAATGCACTAAGGGACAAGGGACTACCTTATTATTGTTGAATTTAGGTAGCTTAAGGCAAGGTTTCTCAAACTTTTTTGCTCTGGGGTCCTGTGAGGTTAGGCCTTGGATAGGCCTCTGCACATCCTTTGAACACCCGCCCAATCTCAGCCCACCTTGCATTCTAGTTATTATTATTCCGCCGGATTTTGGATCCGCTGCTCCTCCTAGGGCTTTCAAGATAGAGACACCGTTCCTACTCTGACACGTCCGGCCTGATCTCGATCGGTGTGCTTCCATTCTAGGCCTGCACGATTAACCTTTATTGCATCGATATTGAGGTTTTAACTTCCACAATAACCTAACCTCAGGAGTCTGAGTTTTTTTCCCCGGCTCTGACATTTGAGTGACAAACATATTAGCCAATCAAAATGGTCAAATCTCGCCAGGGATGTGCTGCCACGCGTGCTCATAATTGATTATTCAATTCAATTCAATTCAATTCAATTTTATTTATATAGCGCATTTTTACAAAAGGCATGTCACAAAGCGCTTAACACAAGAGGCCCAATGAGCAACAGGGGCAAGCGTTTTTTGTTGTTTTTGTTGTTTGTTTTCTTGGGCAGGCCCAACTGCCTAGGGCAGGTTTTCAGTCTCTCAGATGGTGAGTAGTCCACTATTATTCCATTAGATACACATTACAAGAAAATTTTGGTAAATAAAGTAATATAGGAGTCCCATTAGAATCCCAGGATATAGTCCCACACTGTAAAAAAAATCCCGTAGTTTTTACGGAAAAAAACTGGCAGCTGGGGTTACCTGAACAATTCCGTA
>JAGFZM010001156.1:13373-45853 GCA_017657215.1 Limnothrissa miodon
TGTGTGTGTGTGTGTGTGTGTGTGCACCTAGCATGTACCTGGCATGAGTGTGTATGTGCAGGACAGGCAGGTGTTGTCGGAGGCATTCCTCCAGCTCAGCCCCCATAGGCTCCCACAGCACTCCTCCAGAGCCATTAGAGAGAAGTTAGCCACGCCGGGGAACTCAGCACAGCTCCACGTAGAGAAACACTGGCCCCGCACACCCACGCCTGGAGAACACACACACACACATACACACACACACACACACACACACACACACATATTTAATTGGGAGATTTTTTCTACAACTTACTGAGTGAGAAACACACACACAAAGGAAACAGCTTCATGTACTGTTGAGAGTTAAGGCAATAATAACACAGAGTCTTGACATGAGAAAGGAGATTTCTCTATAAGTCAATACAAGCAAATCACTTCCTGGGTTAGAGGTCATGCATGGATACCGTCTCACCCTGTGAGCAGCGAGGACCACCCCAGCCTTCGCAGCAGCGTCTGACTGTCCTGTTCACCAGCACACTCTCAATGTCTGGAGGCCTAGAGAGTGGGAAATGCACACACACACACACACACACACACACAGACATACACACACCCATACATACACAAACACACACACACACACACATACACACACACGTACACTCACACGAACATACATACACACAGACACACACACACACAGACACACTGTTATAGTTACATTTGCACAAGTGTACGCACGGAATACATTATAGTACCATTACATATTTATATTTAATCCAGTATAATCCAGTACAGTAGAGCTTTTTAATGGAATTTGTCACTAAATATATAGCAGGTCATGTACTGTATTCAGTAGTCGGCACCTGTACTGTATTTAGTAGTCGGTACTGAAACGTAATCGTCCCAATACTACGTAAACATGTGATAAGCAAAGTTGCCGTATCAGATCATTTAAATGGGACATATGAAGGCTACACAACTTAAAATGTGTAACATTATTTTCTTTATTCTAACTACATTCAATAACCACTAAACGTTCTGTGGAGTCTGTGAAGTCAAGCTATTGTGCTTTGGATGGACACTGAGCCAAAGCACTTTTACAATGATCTGGATCTGACATAGATCCCGCTGCTGGCTCTACCTCTACAGCCAAGAATAACACTGGAGGTGTTAGAGGATCTAAGGCCTGGGATAGGGGACACACACATGCACACACACACACACACACACAGCTGTTATTATTGCCGTATCTTCACTGAACAGCAAAAGTATAGAGAGCAGCACAATAACAGGAGAACCTCTCAAGAGCCCTCACCATTTCACTGATTCCCAGGAATATTTCGGATTCTTCTTTTAGAGAACTTAGTGATTATTCTTCTTGTTCTATAAAACGTTACGGATACTAACATATCCTCGGTTCTCTGAGTGAGAAGCCGAAACGTACGACTGGATGATGCCTATCATCTCCTGCTTTTCTGAAGTCATTTTAAACCAACCCTTTGAAAAAAGGGCAGTAAGCGCACTGAGGCGCGCAGGCAACTACTTAGACAGCCCTGCGTGACGTCAGAAAGTCTATATATTGACTGCGCTTACGCTTCAGGTCCTCTTTGCCAAACTTTGCCAGGTCCTCTTTGCCAAGTTTCGGCTTCTCACTCAGAGAACCGAGGATACGTTAGTATCCGTAACGTTCTCTTTCGTTTCGAAGCCGAAACGTACGAGTGGATCACTACAACCAAGCCTCAAGAGCCCTACACCGAGGAGCCCGAGGTGGGAGGATCCATGGGACCGCCGCCGGGCCCAGAGAGAACACTCTCTGCTACACCCGGCCTGGTGACGTCCAATGCGTAAAAACGTGCGAAGGTGTTGCCTGAGGCCCACGAAGCGCTCAAGCAGATATCCTTCAGGGGGACGCCCTTCCAGAAGGCCCAAGAAGCCGCCACTCCACGGGTGGAGTGCGCCCTGACATGAGCAGGCGGAGGAACACCCGCCGCCTCATATGCCAGACGTATGGCTTCTGTAAGCCAATGCGACATGCGTTGGGTAGACAAGGCCTGACCCTTGGCACGCTCGCCATGGCAGACGAACAACTGGTTTGTCTTCCTGATGCTCTGCGTACACGTCAAGTAGGCACGAAGGTAGGGCACAGAACTGCCCGTCTCAGGAAGGGCTGCGAGCTCAATGACCCTCGAACGAGGGTCAGTAGACAGCACTTTCGGGCGAGAAAAGGGATTCGGCCGCAGCGTGACCCGCGCGTCACCTTGCGTGAACTCAAGACAGTCAGGACTGACTGACAAGGCAGTCAGATCGCTGACGCGCTTCACCGAGACCAGGGCGAGCAGAAGCGCAGTCTTAAGGGAAAGCATCTTTAGACTGGCACTCGAAGGAGGGTCAAAGGGCGTAAGGGCCAGTCCACGTAGTACGGTGGCCAGGTCCCAAGAAGGGACCGAAGGGGAGGCAGAGGGGCGGAGCCGTCTGATGCCCTTCATGAAGCGCGACGCAAGGGGGTGAGCGCCTGGGGAAACGCCAGCATAGCCAACATGGCAAGCTGAGATGGCTGCGAGGTACACCTTCAAAGTAGAGGGTGTACGACCCTGATCAAATAGGTGCTGCAGAAAAGCAAGCACCTCGCCAATAGGGCAGACTAGAGGATCACAGCCTCTGTCTCTGCACCACGTGCTGAATACGCGCCACTTCAGTGTATACAACGACCTAGTGGACGTAGCTCTAGCAGCCTGGAGGGTCACTATCACTGCGTCTGACAGGCCGCTCTCTAGGAGACGCGCCCGTTCAGAGGCCAAGCCGTCAGTCTCCACGCTTCCGGCTTGGGGTGCCACAGCGACCCGTGAGCCTGCGACAGGAGGTCTCTCCTCAGAGGGAGAGTCCACGGCTGGCCGTCTAACAGTGAGACCAGATCTGAGAACCAGCTCTGAGATGGCCAACTGTGCGCCCCCGCTCTGATCCTGGCCAACACCTGACGCAAGTGAGCATGCGAAAGGTGAGAGGTTTGAGCGAAGCATTGAGCACTCTGAGGTCTAGGATAGGGCGAAAAGCGCCCGACTTCTTGGGCACCAGGAAGTACGTACTGTAGCAACCTGTGCGCGCCAGCATCGGATCTACGCGCTGAATAGCGCCCTTTCTCAGGAGATCGCAAAGCTCTTGTCTGAGCGCAGGGGCCCTGGTGGGGGGCACCACTGACTCCATGACACCTCTGTAGGGTGGGGGCGGCCACCTGAATTGCAGTTGATAGCCCTTCAACACTGTTGATAGGACCCAACGCGACGTTGTGCACATCGCCCAATTCTGCCGGAGCAGAGCGGCGGCATGAGGAGGCAGCAAGGACAAACAAAGTGCTATGCTGCCTCCCGGTGGCACTAGGGGGGCCGAGGTCAAAGACTGAGGCTGTCCGCGAAGCTGAAGAGCGTCCGACTGACAGATCAGAGACCCGACAATGTGCGGGGGCTGAGGGCCAGTTAGCCGTGTGTGAGACCGTTGGGCGCTCACGCGTGACTGAGAGGCCGTGCGCAGTACTCGCGACGCCCGGTGGGGCGGCCGACTCAGCGCGCACGTCAGCGAAATCCGATGTCGGTGAGCTGTGCGCTTCGCCTGCGACACCCCGTAGGGCGGCCGACCTGGAGCGCGTGCCAGCGACGTAGTTGGTCGATGAGCCGCGCACTGCACCTGCGACACCCCGTAGGGCGGCCGACCTGGAGCGCGTGCCAGCGACGTAGGTGGTCGATGAGCCGCGCACTGCACCTGCGACGCCCCGTGGGGCAGCCGACTCGGAGTGGGTGTCGGCGACGACCTCGAAGAAGGGGGAGAAACTACCCGTCTGGCCAAGGGCAGACGTGTCAGACTGAGCAGACAGTTCTGCGCGTATCTGGGCGATGAATCGACCGACAGAAGCGGCGAGAGAGGACGGGGGGGGACTTCTCGACCGTGAACGACTCCGAAGCGCCGCATGTCCACTGCTCAGAGGCGAAGTGGACAGCGAACACGGAGGTCGCGACACTAGTAGAGGCCTCGGAGCCACCTGAACGCGCGTCGGAGACCGTGTGGGTGCCCCAGTGCGCGGTAGCGCTGCTCGTGAACGATTCAGAGGCGTCGCATGCCCACTGCCCGAAGGCGAGGGGGACAGAGGACGTGGAGAACGTGGCACAAGTGGAGGCCTCAGGTGTGTCGAAACGCGGGGCGCAGAGCGCGGGGCGTGTGTCAGCTGAACGCGCGCCGGAGACCGTACCGGTGCCCCAGTGCGCGATAGCGCTGACAGAACAGAGAGCGTCCTCCGGCCTGGGCCGGGGCTCATTTTGAAACATTGCCCCAGAGGGGCTGTAGCGTGTGTGCGGAGTGCTTGTGAACAAGGCAAACTCAGCGCCCCGTGAGGGGGTGAGATCAGAGAGGACCGCCGAAGCGGGGGAGAACGCTCCGAGCTGGGGACTGCAGAGCGAGGACCCGGGCCTTTGAGAGCACACAGAGGCGTAGCAGTCAATGGATGGCGATCGCATGACATGCTCTGCCGCGCACACGCGACCCCATCAGGGTCGCTGTGGCCTCTTACGCCGCTCCCGGCTAACCGGGCGGTTGGCGGGAGCAGGGCGCCCGCGAGAGCGGGAGCGCTGCCAAGTGGGTTGCGACCCAGCAGCCGGCTGTGGCGCGGCTGTGGCGCGGCTTTGAGCGCGTCCGCCTTCTTCTTTTGCGTCCTTTGAGGCGTACGAGCACGCGTCTGAGGAGCAGCGGGAGCGGTCTGTTGAAGCGGGGCACGCTTGGGAAGCACGGGTTGCAGGGCCTGAGCCACCGACTTCGTCTTTTCCAAGCGATCGCGCTGTAGCTCCAGCGCCTGGCCAAACAGTGCATCGGCGGAGATAGGAGCGTTCAGGAGATGCTTCTTCTCCTTCTCCGGCATGGAGGAGAGGTTAAGCCAGAGATGCCTGTCTAAGACGACCAGTGAGCCAAGGGAGCGCCCGTCGGCTTTAATGGCCGCCCGGATAGCCAGTGAGGTGAGGGCGGTAATTCTGCGGAGCTGATGGACGGTCAGCTCTGAGTGCTGCGTAGCCAGCTCAGCCACCAGTTCCTCCGCCAAGGAGGAGAGGAGAAAGGCGGTGTTTAGCGCCCTTATCGCCTGGCCTGTGCAAATGAAGGCCTTGGAGGCGAGCTTCTCCGTGCGTTGACACGGTTTGGAGGGGAGCTCGGGAGGCGATGTCCAGGTGGCAGCAGAAGCTGGTGCAAGGCAACCAGCGACCGCATCCTCAACGCGAGGGAGCTGCAAGAGGCCAATGGCGCTCGCCTTGTCCATCGTGTAGAACGCCGCGTGTCCCTGGATAGGGGCAATGGCGGCGTAGGGAGCCTCCCAGGAGCCCTGCGCATCAGCCACAACCGTGCACCGGAGAAGGGGTCGAAACGCCCTTCCAGATAGCGCTGAGGCGGAGGAAGGCCTAGCCTGTTAGCCGCCTGAGTAGCCAGAGAAGCTAGCTCGGAAGCTAGCTGAGCGGCGTGGGTCTTGACAGCCGGAGGCATATCCTCGACGGTGGCGCCGTGAGCGGAGAGGAAGGAGGACAGCTCCTCCTCATCCACGGCCTCGATAACTGGCTCGTCATCGGTGTCGCCCTGAGGCGGCGTGGTAGCCGCGCGGGCGAAGAGCGCGCCAATGGAGCTAGTAGGACTAGCCTGGTGGGCCGCGGTTAGCTGGCTAGCTGGTAGCAAGCTAGCCGCTGAGAAGCTAACCGACGGTCGATTAGCCACTGAAGCTCGATCGATGAGCCCAACCGGGTGCGGAGACGCCGGGGAAACATCGAGAGACTGGTGGGGAACAATACCCCTAACGCCAGCGGGGGAAGAACCTGCCCCCGAGACGCCAGTGTAACCCACGAAGAATGCCGCTCTGTTGGCGATAGCTGTAGGGGAGAGGCGTTCGCAAGCCGAGCAGAGATCTGGTCGCGAAAAGGCGAGCATAGCATGCTCGCTCCCCATGCAGATGAAACAGATGGCATGGTCGGAGACCTTCATTGCGCGGTCGCAATCGGTGCATCGGCGAGTAGCCATCTTGCGTCTCGTGGTACCAGAAGTCAGGGACCGGCGTGAACACTTTGAGCAAGACGGGAAATCCCTCGAAGAGCTTTGAAAAAAGCTATTTTGGTGGGCTTTGAAAAAAGCCGTCGGTTTAGAATATTTGCAAAGGCAAACGGAGACAATCAGAAATACACACGCAGTAGCGAGGTGAAAAAGGCAAAGAGGACCTGAAGCGTAAGCGCAGTCAATATATAGACTTTCTGACGTCACGCAGGGCTGTCTAAGTAGTTGCCTGCGCGCATCAGTGCGCTTACTGCCCTTTTTTCAAAGGGTTGGTTTAAAATGACTTCAGAAAAGCAGGAGATGATAGGCATCATCCAGTCGTACGTTTCGGCTTCGAAACGAAAGAGAACTTAGTGATTATGCTTCTTATTCTATAGAACTTAGTGAACTTACTGTAGATACAGTAGCTTTTTTAATAGATGTTTTTATTATAAGCATCAAAAAGGTTCAACATCAAAGAGATATTTGAGCCCTCAGCAGCAAATTACAATGAGTCCCTTTAATGTCCCTGAATCAATATGTTGATTGGCAGAGACAGTGTACTGCTCAGACACAGCCTTTACTTCCTGCCTGCAAGGGCAACTCTTCACATAGTCTGGAGGTCTGGAATTCATTTTGAAACCACACACTGTTTGTATTTCACTAGTTTATGAAATTTTAGATTTCTGAAGTAAAAAAAGTAGAAAAAGGAAAATGGTCAGCTAGGCTGCGAAAGCTTCAGTGGGTAGGTGTAATGGATGGCTAGCGGTTAGCCTAGCTGTTTGTGTGTGTGTGTGTGTGAAACGTTGCGAACCAATGCTCAGGAACTTATGTCCCTAGAGTATAACAGACTGACCACATACATCATTTCACTCTTTCACTAACTTGAACACATAGCAGGATGCTCTTGGGCCTTGCTGTTTGTAGTACAGGGCAATGCCATCATCACCCCCGTGCTCATGGCGCATTCTGTCCACGTCCAGCCTCCAGCCTTGAGTATTGTACTGGTACACCTCGGAGCAGTCCACTTCACGCTGCAAACGGGGGGAGATTACGTGCTCCACCCGCTCCTCCAATAAGTGCTCACACCAGTGGCTATGACAGGTGTACACACACACACACACACACACACACACACACACACACACACAGACAACAAACATCAAAGCAAAGTATGACTTTGAAAATGGTTCAGGGCCACATACAAACACAGCTTTACACCCCCTCCCCCTCCATTCACACACAAACACTTACAAAAAAAAGTTGTTTGTAAATCCATCCCTTGTAAATCCATTCAAATACAATTCACACACACAAACACACACACCACACACAAACATACACAAACAAAGACAAAAATCTACAGGACAGTATGTATCTGTATCCCCATGAGAATGGCTACATTTACACACACACACACACACACACACACTCACACACACACACAGACACAGACACACACACACACATGTGCACACACATGCACGCGCACACACACACACACACACACACCTATTTTTCAGCCTCTCCACACCTGTACTGTACGTAAACCCCCTTTTGAGAGCTGAGTGCCATACAATTTGATAGAAGTCACACATTGGAATATTTTTTTGTTTTCAGAGAACATTACTGACCACTTACATCTTTACAAATTAAAAGTGTAATGCCTAAAAAAATAATGTTCATTGAGTTTTTGCAGCCATTCTGTAAAAGTGTGTGGGGAGGGTACTACAAAAATGTTAAAGGTATAGTTTGATATTTAATACTTTAAACCTCTTTCATGGGTGGTCTACAATGCAATAAAGTGGTTGCACCAACATTTTGACGATTGCTGCTGTCTCAGCTATTCGGGAAATGTTGAATCACCTCTGCCTGCTTCAAAACGACTACTTCCACTCATTTTAGACCACCCATGAAAGAGGCTCAGAATGTTAAATACCAAACCTATCCTTTAATATATTAATATGAACGTAAAATGATCATATTAACATAAAATTAATTAAACATCATAAAAACATGAACTTATCCTTGACCTACTGTACTGTATATGGGGTATAGCAACATGAAATTGAAAGGAAGTTAATGTGGTCCATTAACTTGGTGTTAGATGCCAGTTCACTATTCAGTCTGTTGTATGTTGTATACAATTTTCTTACTGAAAGCACTTGGTGACCTCAAACAACAGGGCTATGGTCTGCAGAATTGTGTTCAGTTACTGGTTTGCTAGTTGAGTGTTTAGAGTTCAGGCCTGGAAGGGTAGGGGGACTGGGCATCTGGCATGGATTTGACATTTTTGCCACCTGGTACGGTGGTATCAGACGGGGACGATGAAAAGACTGGCATAGTCAGAGAAACTTACCCCATGCCCATGACCATTCGCAGGCCCAGCAACAACAACACCACAGCCTTCATTCTGGTTCTTCAGATTACTCCTTCTGTGTGCAACACACACACACACCTAGCATGTACACAGTATGAACACACACATAAACACACACACACACACAAATGTAATATCCCAGTATCAAATTTTAGTCATTCAAATAAACAACTGTAGACAAACACAAACCTAAAACAAAAACACACACACATACGCACCCACAAACACAAACAAAAACAGGACCAATGCACTGAACTTTGGCAAAACAAGGTGCAGATGCTGTTTCCTAGACAAGTCACAACCTCTCTAGACAGGTAGAGAGAGATACCTGCTCTCCACTTAAATCTGTTACATTCTGTCACCTGCCTTCAAAAAAAAAGTGCTATAGGAGAAATACACACACAATAGTTATAGTATTTTATATTAGCAATAGTATGCCTACCCTATACACAAAACCTTCTCTATACATACAACCCGTCTATAACTGCCTACTCTATACATATAACAACCCACAAACAGCATGCTCGAGAATGACAGCAGCAGACATTTTCCAAAACAGTACTGATATACAAACTTCACTCTAATGTCTAATTTTTTTCTTTCTTAGACACATTGTGTATGTGTGTGTGTGTGTGTGTCCAAGGTCAAAGTTCAAAGTTCATCTATGGTCTGACAGAAGAAGAGTGTGTGTAGTAATGTTTTACCTGAGTGTCGGGGGTGACCCTAAGCTTTCGTCACTACGACTGCAAACTCCACTTGTGATGCTTTTTGTAATAGCTTCTTTTACAACAGGCTCCTGACGTACATGTATTATAATATCTTTAGAGTAGACTTAAGAACTTAGGACCCAGTCTATGGGGGATCCCTCGGTTCTTCTTCTCTTCCTCCTTCTCTATCTCTCTGTCTTTCAGTCTCTTGATGGCGTCTCTGCACTCTTTCTCACTGCGTTCTCTCGGACACTTGTTCTGATCTCGTGTACGGTGAACATCCTCTCTGCACTGGCACTCAGCGGCTGGCACTTTACTATCAGCTTATGGGGCAGGTGCCTCTCGTGAACAGAGGTTTTAAACGGTGGGGGGTTGGGGTGGGTGGGTGCCAGTGGCATTTGGGGAGAGGGCCATTGGTGGAGAGGTGCTCTCGGCCACAGCTGTGAGAGCTGCCATTAGATAACCAGTCAATGACGGTTACACCCAGCGGCCATCTTACCAAACACTTCAAGGGGGTTGTGGGGGGAGTGTGTGTGTGTGTGTATGTGTGTGTGTTGGGGGAGGTTTGGGTAGGTCACAGGCTGGAGGGGTGTGTTTGTGTGTCTCTAATCCTATAAAGAGGTGGCAAAGAGGAGCAATCGGAGGGGCGTTTATTTAATAAAGTAACTGGGGTGCGGGGCTGCGGGAGGGGGGGCAGTGGTGTACATTTGGTGAGAGTAAGCAGCCTGAATGACTGGGGAGTGTCCTACCAGAATGTAAGGACACACAAACACAGCTGCTGACAAATACACACACACACACACACACACACATAAACACACAGAATCTCACCACCCTATTCAGTTTACAGTAAAAAACTTCACAAAGACACAGGGCATTTACAATGTTGTTAGGCTACAAATCCCTAAATCCTTAAGTCTACAGGTCTTTTATTTGTGTTACTAATTTCATTTCCTTTTCCAGCTGCCAATCTGCATTCTCCTTTCCTCCTGATCTTTAAAACAACTAACTCATTATATTCAGTAATTTCTCCTTCTCACTCACATCTCTCTACACTGGACATTTCCAAAGTGCTGTTGAGGTTAAAGAAAGTTGGAGGGTGTGTGTATGTGTGTGTGTTGGACAGAGAATGTGGGGATGAGTGTGTGTTGGACAGAGAAGGTTGGTATGGTTAGTGGAGAGAAGGTTGGTGTGTGTGTACAGTATGTGTGTGTGTGTGTGTGTGTGTGTGTGTGTGTGTGTGTGTTGGAGAGAAAAGTTTGATGTAAGTGTGTAGTGCAAATAGACGGTTTGGAACATGCAGAATGTCCTGTTCTTTGGATGGCAGATCATGGAGAGATTGACCTGATTCCTGAAGTCTTTCTTTGGATAAGGCACATGGTTGCTGTCCTTCCATGAAATAGGCAGAATGGAATACTCTTAAGCAAAGACCTATAAACATAGAACATGTTTGGCAGCTAGTTTTGTAAACAGAAAAAGAAAAACAATAAGCTTTATAGCGGGAAATATCAATCAAACAAAAAAGTCTATTTCTGGGAATATCAATCAGGCAAAAGCACAAAAAAACTGCAGACATGATATGACTGTACATTTCCACTTGCTGTTGTTCAGATAAATTCCACCATCATCATTATCACCACCCTCATCATAATTTTGGTCATCATCTTCGTCGTCAGATCTGCAACAGCTGCATTGAGCCCTAACAAAAAATGTGTTTATGCAGTTCTCTGTCCACACCATAACAAACTAAATAGAGCATTTATGGGAAATGAACCCTTAAAAACCCAAATATTTGATCATAGTTCACCTCAACTGTGACCTGTTTGCTGTCTATTAAGCCTTCCCATAGATTCATGTTCATTTTAAAACTCAATAAAAGATTGGAACATGATTTGCCTAAACAATATGTCTAAAGCTGGATTTATACTTCTGCGTCGCGTCGTCGCAGACACCGTCGCAGACACCTTCGCCGACGTTTTTGATTTATAGGCTACTTCCGTGGTCGATTTATACCTCTGCGTCCGCGTAATTGCTACGCGTGGCAGTTTACTGCCACAACGCTAGGGGGTTATTGAGTTTAGAAAGGGTCCTTTGCGTGTGTGCTTTCCGGTCGTTGCGTTGCGAGTGTTGGCTTCTGGTGCAAATCAACAGGCTGTAGCTAGCGGCAAGCTAGTGCTACAAGCTGGCCTCATCCACAGTGTCATCTATTGTGTCAGAGGTTTGCAAAGCGTTGTGAACAACACTGCCCGAGTTTTTGCCCTGTCCGTCAACTAACCTGTGCGAAACGATAGCCGGAGATTTCTGGAGACTGTGGAACTTCCCAAACTGTGTCGGATGCGTTGATGGGAAGCTTTGTCTGGTTAATAAGCATAGTTAGTAGTTCATTACTTTCTATGGTCAACTGTCTTTGTCAGGTGAATGGGTAGTTATAAGGCCATTTATGTAAGTTCAAAAATGCCGGTCTTGTACACACAACGCACTGGAAAGGCGGAGAACTGGAATTGATGTAAAGCGGACCAATCACAATCCATTACGTCTGCGTCGGTCTGCGTACCGTGTCGGCGACACTTTGACGCGTAGTCAGGATTTTTTTCATGCGCACGAAAGGTGTATGCGTAGTGTCGGCGAAGGTTTGATTGGTGTCGGCGAAGGTCTGCGACGACGCAACGCAGAAGTATAAATCCAGCTTAATTTAAAGATATTCTGGAGTGACTTTCAGTCTAAACATCCAAAAATAGACTGAAATTAAACAGAATACGAAGAAACCACTATATTAATCAATTATTTTAATGCATGAAAGCATCCTCGGCAGTGATATCACAACCTTCTTTAGAGGGACTATTAAGAGCATCCTCAGCTGTGCCATCGCAGCGAGGTTAATAGCAAGTCACTACTGCCCTGCTTCAGAACATAAGGCCTACAATGGACGGCTGAAAAAATCACTGGGGCCTCCCTTCCCTCCCTCTTATAAGGCCATGGCCATTGTGAAAGACACAACACACCCATTTACTGTATACTTTCACACCACACCACTATTCTCCCTGCTGCCATTAAGCAGGACAGGGTTTGGCAATGGATTTCTATCAAATTTACAAACTGTGGTGTAGGGCGATAATCACCAGTCAGACGAAGATACATGCGTCCATATGTAAATAATACGCCAATACATTTCAAAATAAAACAAGACTGTTTCCTTGCATACAAAGCATAAAGATTTGTTCAGTTGTGTTTATGACTGGCATACCGTGTACCAGACAGGGATGCCTAGGGTTGCATGTGGCCCCTGGGATCATAAAATCCCCAGGAGGTAGAAGGTTCTGTAACAGAACTGACCCCATCTCCAGTACAGCATCTTCTCTAAACAGCCCAAACTGGTGTCTGTCTACTGTGATGATAATAATAATTATTAATAATAATATTAATAATTCACATTAAATTGTAATGCTCAAATTGTACTTAAAATAGAGGGCAACAGACAAAAGAGCTCAAAATGGCACCTGAAGACAGCTAAACCTATATTAATTTGGACTTTAACTTGTTGATTAAAATAGGCTGATTAAAATCTAAAAGCTGACAGAGAATTTCATTTGATTTTGGCACGCTGTAAAACCAACAAAACCTCAAAGTCAGAGGTGTGACATCAATTTGACCATGTGAATATCACAGACTCTGACCCCAGGCTACAGAAGCTGCATGGCTGCTATTTATTGGTTGTAAAATATGTTAAATGCACGCACACACACACACACACACAAAGGTGCACACACATGCACACTAGTGTTGCCACACATCCTGTTTTTCCCAGGATTGTTCTCTTTTTTTACTGTCTGTCCTGGAAAATTGATCATCCTTTTTTTCATGAAAATGCACCCATTTCATTCCAATATTCATTAGCTTTAGACTACTTTTAAATAAACCGGTGCTAAAAAAAAAATTGGAGCGTGATGTGTTAACGATGTGTATTGCCTTTGAGACAGCGGAATGTCTTTGATTGCAAATAAACAGGTCACACGATCGTGGACTTGATTAGGCAATGGAGTGATCACAAGGGTTGGTCACAGGTTTGTGACATGTGAACCAACCAATATAGTTTCAATACAGAATATCATATTAACTATAATTATTTATACTACACAGTGTTCTCCTACTGGCCATTTTGACAGGTTTCCATATAGGTTGGAGTCTGGGGCTGCAGACTGCATACTGATACATATGCATACTGCATACATATACAGTCATAAAAAAACTTTGTTTTATAAAATAGTTTGTCAAAAGAGCCGTACCCCCACCCCAGCGTCTCAGTTTTCCACCATTCAGATGTGGCAAACACAGAACAAAAAAAGGTTTTTCTGGTTCAACATTTTTATTCATCAAGCTCCAAAATCTTCACATGCTTGGTAGCAGCTTTCCAAAAAATGCTGAGGAGTACAGTGGTAGCATCATGCTATTAGTTGTATGTAGGTTGTTATTGGTAAAAGCTTTTGCTAAATGCAATATAAATAAATAACCATATGGTTATAATAATGGTGTTTCTCTTCAGTGAGTATACTATGCCCACACATCACCATATGACAGCATGAGTGATTTAAGCTCGTACATGTCAGTGGATCTTGGCAATCTGCCACAATGCAATTTTAGCGCAGCATAAATATTTGGCCTTTTGAGATAAACTGTGCCGGAGTGTGTGACACCACCTATGAGAGCACTGAGAGCCTGAGTCCTATGAGAGGACTGAGAGGTTGAGTCCTTACTGTGCCCTGCACCCTCGGCTGAGGGGAATTAATCATCTCTAGGCTGCTGAGATTTCACATACTTTATGATGCGTTCATCAACGGCAGTGGACCAATCAGGACTCTCCTCTGGTGAGCAAAGGCTTGATAAATACACAAGGACTGAGAGAAAAACTCACTGGTAAATCTCAGGAGCTGCAACAACAGTCCTCAACAGGTATGGCATTTTGCAGTTGTTTGGTATGACATTTTGCAGTTGTTTTAAGTGTAAATCATTTGTTCAATCAGTTTGAGCTTTTCTCCCTTCACATCCACTCCATTTGCCTTCCTTCACATGCACTCCATTCGTGTTGGTTTTTCCATGCAAAAGCTCGGTGGAGATGAAGAAAAGTACTGCTCTGTAACAAGATTGCTGCAGGGTGGATTTTTAACTGTTTGTGTCATTGTTTGAAAAGAGGTGAGGTTTCATACCTTCGGTTCAGTGTTTTACAACTTTGACTGCGGTCTGCTTAAGATTAAGAAGGAGGGGTGTGTTGGTAACTTGATCCTGAACTGCTGTTTGAGCTCTGAGATGTAACTTGAAAGTTGAAAGCTTTGCTCTGCTCATGAGCCTTTTCCCTCTGTACTCCTGCACAGGTGGAAGCATGCGGTCGTGCTGGAGGCTTCTCTTCTGCTTTCTTGCTGTGTCTGTGTCGGCCTCTAGGGGGCGTGAGTGGGCTCACCATGGAGCATCAATGTTTGCCGACCTTACCCCTAATGAGATGAAAGCTGTCCGGGACTACATGCACTCCCAGGATGGCCTGGGCCTTAACTTGGCCAAGGCTACAGCCCTGAAGAAGAACAGCATCCTGCTTATAGAGCTTCACGTGCCTCGAAAACACGAGGCACTCCGAGCACTGGATCGAGGCCAGGCCAAGCCTCCGAGGCAGGCACGAGTGGTGGTACAGTTTGGGAATCAAGCGCAGCCCAACATCACAGAGTATATTGTCAGCCCCTTGCCCTTCCCCAAAACCTACGAGGTCAAGACCTTCAAAGGTGATAAGCCGATCCTCTTTGAGTCGCGACCAATCACAACGGTGGAGTATGACCACCTTGTGGTGGTGCTGGACAGAGTGGCAACCAAGGCCCGCAGGCTTCTGCACGAGACCACAGGATTCACGTTCAGTGACTGCGGTGACCGGTGCCTGACCTTCTCAGACATCGCTCCCCGAGGTTTGGCCCCTGGGGAGAGGCGGACGTGGATCATGCTGCAGAAGTTTGTGGAGGGCTATTTCATCCACCCTGTGGGGTTTGAGGTCCTCATCAACCACCAGGATCTGGATCCCGAGAAATGGACGGTGGAGAAGATATGGTACAATGGCCAGTACTTTGACAGCGTTGAGGAGCTAATGGAAAAATATGACAAAGGCACCATCAAGAAACACAAGCTGCCCGAACACGACCCGGAGGACCTCTTCTCAACCTTCATACCACGAGGTCACTCCAACACGCCCACAAACATTCATGGACCCAAGCTGGTGGAACCCCAGGGCCCACGCTACCATGTGGATGGGAACTTTGTGGAGTACGCTGGCTGGTCGTTTGCCTTTCGCGTGCGTTCATCTGCCGGCCTCCAGATCTTCGACCTGCGCTTCAACGGCGAGAGGGTGGCTTACGAGGTCAGTCTGCAGGAAGCGATTGCCTTCTACTCGGGTGACACGCCTGCCGCCATGCAAACCAAATACATTGACGCCGGCTGGGCCATGGGCACGTCTGACTATGAGCTCGCCCCTGGCATCGACTGCCCCGAAATCGCCACCTTTCGGGACATGTACCACTACTACGACACGGACAAGCCAGTACGCTTCCGCAATGCCCTCTGCATCTTCGAGATGACCACAGGCATGCCCCTTAGAAGGCACTTCAACAGTAACTTCAAGGGTGGGTACAACTTCTTTGCCGGTCTGGAGAATCACGTGTTGGTGATCCGAACCACCTCCACCGTTTACAACTACGACTACATCTGGGACTTTTACTTCTACCAGAACGGCGTGATGGAGGCCAGAGTGAGCGCCACGGGGTATATCCACGCTACCTTCTTCACGCCCAACGGTCTCAACTATGGCACCAAGGTCTACAGCTATGTACTGGGCAACCTGCACACTCATCTCATCCACTACAAAGTAGACCTAGACATTGCAGGTGAGTTGATAATATATTTTTTATCAGTCAGTCATGGAGTCTGGAATTTTATTTTCCTTTAGATATTAATATAATTTAAAATTTACCATTATGCATTACAAATAAACTTGCAAAGTAAGCAGATCAGTGCATGATGTCCCCTCCCCTAATCTATTAACACTGAAGGCTGACAAACAGTTGCAGTTTGTCTGTACACTGTTTAATGCCAAGTATCTCTAAGCATGTTACACAGTAAAGTGCATCATGTGAGATAAACTTCACATGAAGAGACAAAGATTGTGTGTGTATCCATACAGCAGTGAAAATGACCAGCAGAGACTGCATTGTGTTTAACTGCATGCAGAGGTACACCAATGATATTTGATATTCTGAAACATTTCAAGGCATGCACTGCTCTGTATATTTCAGTCTTCCACTCAAACAGAATTAGCCAGTCTAACAGCACCAAATTAAACAGAAACAGCTGTCTGTTCTCTGCCCTGCGTTACCATAGCTACAGTGCGTCCTAAATGTACACCAGCACAGTAACTCCTGGATGTTAAAGCTGAAGACACATAGTGATGAGATAACTGTTCTGAAGCAGTTAAAAAAATGATAACACATATCATCAAGAAAATTGAAATGTCAAAAACAGACAGCAAAGAGAAATGTTGTTTTCACCTACAGTAACTCTTGTTTTCACCTAACTCTTAATGTTCTAAAACAATATGTACAGTATGATGTGTCCTTAATAAACTGTGATTGGCATATCCAGGGCGGGAGAACAGCTTTGAGACCATGGAGCTGAAGTATGTTAATGTGTCGAATCCCTGGAGTCCAGGACACATCATTCAGCAGTCTTTCCTCACCAAGACACAGCGCGAAACAGAGCGGAGTGCAGCATTCCGCTTTGGGAAGAAGTTCCCCCACTACCTTCATTTCTACAACCCCAAGCAGGAGAACCGCTGGGGGCACAAGAAGGGCTACCGTATCCAGTTCAACTCCCATGCCCACAGCGTTCTGCCTAAGGGCTGGAAAGAGGAGAAGGGCATCACCTGGGCAAGGTAACGGTCCCCCCTCCCTCTCCATCAACCCCCCAGAGGCATCAACTGGGCATAGTAATGGCCCCAAACAACCCCTAACCCCTCCCCACCAACCCCTAAAGGCTTTACCTTGGCAAAGTAACATCCAAACAACCCCTAACCCCTTCCCCACCAACCCCCAAAGGCTTTACCTGGGTAATGCCCCAAACAACCCCATTAGTCCTTACCCCACTAACCCCTCAAGCCCTGAGACTGTTGTTTGCTTACGGTTAGGAGCGACACAATTACATTTCCACTGACAAATACACAGAGAAAAATAAATACCGGTAATATGTATATAACAGACACCTAATGCAGCACAGGTGAAAAGAACAAAGCAGGCTACAGAAATATACAGAAAGCCCGTAAGTTGTGGTTTTCAGAGGAAAGTACCCTGCTGCCCATTTCGTCTTAGTGACACAACTTAACGTGCGACTTAACTGTGAGCAGATTGTGTAGGCTATAACAAGGTGTGCTAGCACAGCTGCAACATGTTGTAGCCAGATTGTGCAGTGTGAAGAACAAGCACTCTCAGGAGAGATTGGACTCAAACTGCTTAAAAAACAATAGCGCTTCTCTTTTTTTCACTTGGCAAAGCTCTCAACATTATGTAAGCTACTCAACAGTCTGGAGTGTAGAGAAAAGGTGCACTCTTTTTGTTTTATTTTTTTTCAGAGATGATTGATTGCTTTGCATAACCTGCACTCCCTTTGTGTGTACCTTTGAAAGAGCCAAGGCTACTGAAGTATAATGAAGTATAATGTTCATCTAAGGTTTTTTACTTTTGTATGTTGTTGTTTATCTGCTGCAAGATGTTAACTTATTATTATTGAAAGGGCCCAGGCTGGTGAAATATAATGACCATTCATCTCTACCTTCTTACTTTTGTTTACTTTGTGTACTAGCTTTATCTGCTGCGAGATGTGGCATTAGAGCTTCAATGTTTTCATGTATTTTTACTGTCAGTGACTATATGCAAAAGACATCCATTGATAAATATGAATATAAAAAAAAACATGATTTCCTTCAAATACATCCATCTTTGTCCTATTGTTTTTAACAGGTATCCTTTGGCAGTAACTCGGCACAAAGACAGTGAAGCAACTAGCAGTAGTATATACACCCAAAACAACCCCTGGGACCCTCTTGTGTCCTTTGAGGACTACATTCGAAACAACGAAAACATCACGGAACAAGTAAGGATGCCATCCATTACTATACTAATAGACAGCATCACTACAGATACAACACATATATTAATAAACTAGTCTCCTTCATTGTTGCTTTGTCACCATCAGGTAATATTTAATGTAAATAGCCTACCCCTAATAGATATGTTTGTATTTATGAAGGAAGGTTTTATAAAGCCTTGTCAATTACTAAACTTTTTCTATTTTTTAATCACAATAAAATCAAGTTTTTTATTGAAACCACTATACCTGTTATTATTATGAATAGGTATTGAGCAACTATTTAATCACATGAACGTGTCCTACATGTTAATATTATGGATAATTTGTCATTTTTAGGACCTGGTTGCCTGGGTGACAGTGGGTTTCCTGCACGTGCCTCATTCAGAAGACATTCCGAACACGGCAACACCCGGCAACGCTGTCGGCTTTTTCCTGCGGCCCTTCAACTTCTTTGACGAAGATCCATCACTGGCGTCTCGCAGCACGATAATAGTGCGGCCGGGGGAAGATGGCCAGCCTAAGGTCCAAAGATGGACTCCAGAGGTGATTGGCCACTGCGTAACGGATAAGCCGTTCACCTACAATGGCACTTACGCAGGGGTGTGATCCCATTGGACTGTAGGCCTACAGTAACTAAAGATGTGGAGGACAATACCTACGATTCCTGTAAATATGAGAGCTGAACACTGAGATATATGAAACATCCCAAAGTCAACAAGTCAAGTCAAACTGCGCACTATTCAATGACTGTTTTGAAGATTCCATGCACATTTCTTTTTTGTTTATCTGGCTGGCTGATATGATTAAAGAAAAACACATAAATCTCCTACACCACTGCCAGAAACGCTTAAACCGGATCTTTGGCCATAAGCTCCCAAATCACTGCATGGTGTTTCTGATGGTTGATTGTCATACTGACTGACATGAGAAAAGAATCAGACAGAGAAATCAGCATTGACACAAGCAGTTTCCATGGCCTGGGCTTAGAGCCTTGGAACATTCAGGATGCAGGAAGTGGGATCCGCCTGCCAGCGAGCTTAACCGGGAGGCTTAGCGAGGTCGGCCGGGAAAAGCTTTCACAACCAGCGCAGACGCAGGGCGTCCGTAAACAACACTGATACATCCTGATCCCCAAGCAAACAGTCCAGGATTCACCTGGGTGGTTGTCGTGGGAGACCCACACACACCAGACTGGCTGATGTTGTTTGTGCCTGGGTGTGTGTCAGTGTTTGAGTGTCTGGACGTATGATTTCCTGACCTTCAGTTTGCAGGGGATGAACAAATGTGTATGGGATGTTTGTGGCCTTATACACTGTAAAAGAAATACACACTTTCCACTAACAAAAGCTAGTGCCCGGGCTGCCTATCTATTTTTAGTTGACTAAACTTGAGATAATGAGTTGTGAATTAGCACAACTGGGGCATAATCATAACAATCTCAAGTTTAGTCAACTGAAAATAGTTGAAAGTGTATATTTTTTTTACAGTGTATGAGTCCAGAGTTGTAACAGTCTATCGTGACAAACAATAGTACCAGTATTTAAACCTTTTAATGGACTTCTATTGCATCTCGAGACTGTAACAAGAATGAGTTTCCAACATTTCATCTCACTTTCATATTAAGCCTTATACTTATGGAGAATGCAACTTTTGAAGATTTCCGTCTAATTTATAAACATGTTCCAAATTTAGTAAGGGTGTTCAGTGATAGCAAAATTAGGTAATATACAATAAACTTTCTATTCAATGAATTTAAGTAATATACATTGGAAAATGTAACAAATATAAAACTGTATTGATCTATCTGTTAAAGAGTTTTCACTCACTAAACATATTATCTGACAATTAATCTCAACAAGCACAGAGGACCTGTTCCTTGTTTTCAGTATAAAATGTTATTTTGGTCAGTTTCCATAAATTGAGTTTGATGTGTGACTGTAAGGGGTTGAGATGTTCCTTCACCAGCTTTTACAAGGAAATTCCACTGTATAGTGGAGATCAAGCATGTGAAACCCTGTCCACTGGAGTCTGGGGGACTGCCTTTGTTTCCGCGAGTACGAGTTTACCACCAGAAATTCTTCCCTGACTGTTGGTTTACCAAACTCTTTTACAGTGTATAGTAAAATGGCAGCCTGCTTGGGACCGTGATGGCAGCTGGCAGCTTGGGGCCACCATGGACAAGTCAAACGTTGTCTATGGAGGACCAAAGGACGCGTGGGGAGGAGCACTGAGGGGTGGGAAGGGTAGGGTCAGTCATTCCACTGAGAAGAGGCTTGCATTCCTCTGCATTGTCAAGGTGACCATCGCTCCACCATCCCCATTCTCAAATCTTGTGAAATCCGTCGCCATGACAATACATCCTTCAGAGATGTTGTGGTGAACTACACACACACATACTGTTCCTATGGCTGAATAGGGAGGAGGCACGCACGCAGACCTCTCAAGCTCTCTAGTCTTGGTTCTCAGGGGGTTCAAACAGCGAACAGAACAAAAACATGTGACCTACCGTCTGCAGTAGCTTTGTCCACAACAGGGGAAATGTGTGCAGTGAGTAATTTGGCGTTTAGTTACTGGACAAGGGCAAATTTGCTATTTGACTCAGGAGAGGCCCTGAGCTTTGGTTAAGGTTAGCTGACTCACCAGACCAGCACATCAGAAACCTTTGGTTCTTCTTTGGTTCTCCTTTGCTCTGTGAGGAGAAAACACACACACACACACACACACACACACACACACACTGCTGTAAAATATAAAACAATCTGTAAACTCACACAGACACTGTTCTCTTGTTATGACTCAAACTGTAATTGACTGGTACATTGGTGTGTCTGGTTACCAGTAATTAAAAGTAAAGTAGATGTTTTTCCTGGGACACTTTTTACTGTGTAGCTTAAATTCCCCTTTTGAACCATGATTGCAACAAATTAATGGATTGTTCAAGGAGATTATGGGGACAACACAGAAACCCTAAAATGAAAAGTAGGCCCACAACTAAAACAGCTCGTCTAATCTTCCACCACCAACTCACTCGTTCAAATACTTCACACTTCTATACAAATATAAGAATCTATGAATATGCCTAAAATCTTTAAAGTTATATGTTTAATCTACAAAAGCTAACAAGTGAATTAGCAAAGAGCGCTGATTTATGAGGTCAATGTGGTAGAATAAGAATAAACAAGTTCCTTACAGATCTTTAACACATGCCATAATGGTCTAAACAGTATGATGCAAAAACATAATTTAATACTTTTATGTTTTGCTTCTGCAAAAAAAGTCGGATTGCAAAGTGGCTCTCATCCCTCGAGTGAAAATCTATCATATACTGCCCTCTAGTGGCCATGGGGCTTACAGCAGCAGTAGTTTTGCCCAGGAGCTTCAGTCTACAGTCAAATGGATATTGCCACAAAGTGCTGAGTTAGCTCAATAACATTCAAACTTGTCATCACTTTCATGTGCACTTATAACACTTCCATACACCAGACATAAACTCATTTTTAAACTATAATTTAAGTAGTAGTGTGAAACCTTTGAACATTAACTGGATTCTTAGCCAGTTCTAATTGTTAAGGTTCCTCAATATTCCCTTCCTTATTGTTTGGTGTGCCCTTTCCCAAGGTCTACTCGCTCAGCCTTGCCTTGTCCTTACGATGTGTGCGGAGGACGTTCATGGACTGTTCTCAATGAAAATCCATTTCACGCCCCCTGATTCAGCAGCTTGGTTGCTGGTGCTGCTCTCTTTCACCTCATAATTGCCCCTTGGCCAGAAATAGCCTATCCCAACCCCACCCCACCCCAACCCTTTACACACACACACACACACACACACACACACACGTAAGAGAGAACATGAAGTGTTTTATACAGTAATAATGTAACTCGGAAATCAGCCAATAAAGAATAATGTCACATATGGCAACACACAACATGTTGGCCTATCAATCAACAACAAAATGTTCTTAAACACCACTAAAGAATGTGCTTTCACTAATATTTTCTGAGGTAGGTGTGCACCTGTGCATATTTAAGAGCACTAATACATGTGTGCATGGATTGTTACATTTTCATCTTTTTTCTAGTGGTAAAATAATGCTGGATGTTTTGATTAGAAATGGAGAAAAAAAAGAAATCTTAGAAGGAAACCAGTAAATGAAAGACATAAACTAATCATACAGTACTTTGTTTTTACAATTAGACCAGCGTTCCCTGTGAACAATCACATGTCTACAAAACTACACTGCACTTTCTTAGCAACATCATCATATTCAGATCCGTTTCTCTAAATGGGTAAATACTATTTACCAGAAGCCATCATTTCTGCTCAACAGGCCACTTACAAAAAGTGTAAAAATGGAATATATAAATAAAATATAAAGAGCACATTTTTATAGTCCCCACAATGAAACTGGTTAATCCACAATTGAAAATTGTAAGGGGGAATAAACAAACAATAAGACATTGGATGAAAATATAAGTTGTGTTTGTGTGTATATTTGTGTGTGTACGTGTCTCGTGTGTGTGGGTGCGTGAGTAGGTGTACGTGTGTGTGTGTGTGTGTGTGTGTGTGTGTGTTAGCTGGGAGCTGTTGCATGCGGCAGTCCTCACCCTGGCCAGACTGCCAGGACCGGTATGTGAACCATGCCACTGCTCTTTGTTCATCTCTGAAAATAACCCACAACAGCTGAGACAAAGCTGCACACACACACACACACACACTGGGATAGAGCTCCTGCCTGAGACTGATCTATTGCTTCAAGACGCTTTAAACACAAAATGTGCATGTCTTTGGTACACACAGAAGGACACTCACGCACACTGTACATAAACACATTCTCACACATGCACATTCAAGTGCTGTCCACAAACACTCACATACACTATTCCACACTTCACAAGCAAGCACACATACACACACACACAGAAACACTGTACATAAACACTTACAGAGATTACACTTGCAGTCAAACCACATACGCACACACACACATCACAGGGTGGTAAGAAAGGGTTAAAATCCCCAGATTGGGGTCCAGTGGGCCAGCAACAGCAAAAAGCTTTATGGGTTCCTGTGAGCTATGTGTTCTGAGGGCGGTGACAGCGGTACATCGTGTTCTCAATCAGTGGGGTATTTGCTAGGATGAATTTCTCCCTAAACAACAGCCAGCACATGGCACCCACTAGTACACCAGAAGTCATGCTGATGCATCGCATTGAACTTACATGTTTCTTACATGTTTGGACTCAGCTGGTCCACCATAGTGTTTGTAACTAGACTTTCTCTTGTCAGACAGTAACTGACTAAAGCAAAAACTGTTTGTTTGCAGTCGAAGGTAGTGAGGGTCATTTGTGACTAAATTTTATTCATCATTTCTTTCTCTCAGCTCTGCTGTGTGTTTTGGTGATGTGGTTTAAGATTAACAATCATAACATAATATGTAATACAATAAATAATTTTACATTTTATTTAAATGTCCCCAGTCACTGAAACATTTCAAAGCCATTGAAGTTCTAGTAGGACAAGAAAATAAAAATAAATAAAAATAAAGTAACAAGTAAAAACAAGGGAGAGCAGAGCAACTACAAGAAGAGGCAGAGCAACTACAAAGTTGACATGAGACACAAGAAAGCAAAGTCAATCAACAAAAATAACAACATATGAAAGATCACAGGATCTCAACATAACACCAATGTTTCCACAACACAAGTGAGGGTCCTCACTTCTGTGGCATCAAACAGAACGAAAAGGGGAAAAAGGCCGGTTGCATGGAGCCAGGGCCTGGCTTGTCTGTTGCATAACTTCCCCCAAACCATTACTCTGTGTTTTTTTCTTCATCTCCAGTCTTTTAGAAGTTTCTTCATTGTGACAGGCCAACAACTACCATCTAAGGGCCTCGGCTCACAGCTGCGTCCAGCAAACAAAGAACTCAGATACGGGAAAAAATGGCTCCAACCGGGAGGAAACAATCTCTCGACTCAGATCTGGGCCCCATGTCACGACCCGATAGTGGACCCCCGGGGGCTTGAGGTGAGGGCACGCTCATGGGCATAGAATAACGTGCACGGTTCCTGTGACTGGAGCTTTGCCTCCCTGTGGTGGAAAAACAAACTCCAAGCACACAATTCAGGCTTTCGGCACAGCTCAACAACACCGTGAAGAAAGTTTACAAACTTCCAAAGGCGTGGCGAGAACAAAACGCACCAGGACAATAGGGTGATTCCCACTGCTGTGTCAGTGGACAAGCTATACTGCTGTGGAACACAACCCTCCTACTGTATGCTCACAGTGTAAAGTAACCCTGTGTCCCAGTAAATGACAACAGCCTACACAACCCACACAATAGGAAGAGTTTTATGGTATTTTTATTCAGAATATGCCAACCTGACACTAAGGATAGATTTTCTCATCATGCACTCATCTGTGAGTTTCAGACTCACAGCGCTTGGGAAAGGAGCTTTTGATATTAAGAGCATAAATGATATAGACATCCATCATAACTCCACTCCAATCACTCCATGGATCCTGCACACTACTACTTCAAACCTGCACAATACTTGCACTACTATTTATTTATTTTGTTGTATTTCTTTTCCACAAAACTCTTGTATAGTTTATTACCTGTATAGAATGTTTATTGTGCTTTATGTATGTTGTGTATTGTCTTGCTGGCCATCATGTGTCAATGGTACAATTTGCACTGAATGTATGTCTTTGGATGTTTGTTGGCTGCTAAATTCTCACTATGAAGGAAAAGTCTTTCACGCTGGTTTGATAAGCCACCCATCCATCTCATCCATCCATCCATCCACATCCATCTCTGTCTTGTTTCTAATTAATCATTGTCTCGCAAGCTTAACACTTCAATTGCCCCATTTTACATACAGCATGTTGCCAATCAGGGCATCTAATTAGCCTAATGACTTGGCGTAATTCATTCAAGTGTGTGTGTTACTCATACTAATTCTTCAAAGAGAATATCAAATCAATCATCATAAGATGTGATGTAAAAGACTTGCTTTTATGCGTGACTCTCTAAAAGACTGGCCATAGTGTGTTTCATTGTAATGCACACAGGTTGCATGGAGAACTGAATAGAACGTATTTTATTGCCCCTCCTTCAGCTTCAGCAGCTGACGCATAATGAAAGTGTGTGCATAAATGTGTGTGTCTGTGACACTAAGTAGATCTAAGTGCCACGACTAATTTTCAGCCATTCAGACCAGAAGGCACTTTAAGGCTTCACTGACTTTACTGTGAATCAAGTGACTATGGCAACCATAAAAAACTATATAGCCTAGTACTAGATCCCTTTGTTCTCGAAGCCAAACAACCACAATGGAGTAAGATGATAAATTATTTTGTTTTTACCCTGAATGTTTCTGTATTTTCTGTGTAGTATGCATAGTCTTAGCCTGATGCACCAAACACCTTCATGTTTCACACCTTAGGCAAAACATATGAACTATCCATTGGACAAATTCTTTCTGAGGACAAATTGGTCACTGCTGCTTGGCACCTTTTTGTCTCTCCCTCCTTTTGCTGATTGGTTGTTATAGCCCTGAACCGGTGGAAACTTAAGCCTGTGGAATGATCCCTGATGCAGTGGTGAAACTAAATAAAAAATTGAGGCAGATGGCGCTAACCTGGCAAGCCATAGACAGACAGATAAAAGAGGGATTAATTAAACTGGCTAGTTTGGCCCTAGCGAGGCATGTATGATTATTTATTTATTTCCTCATTTGTAATAAAGTTGCCTACCAATAGCCTAACAATAAGGCTTAATCATTACAAAGCCCATAGCCCATTACAAAGCCCATACATTACAAACCCATCTTAAATAGCTTATCAACCAAAATCATTCTAAAATGTAACCAAACAATAGTTAATTAGTAATAGTTGAACCGTCGTTGAAAAAATAGAGATTTAGAGCTTTACAGAACATCCTCATTGTTCAAAATATAATATTTATGAGGAAAAAAAATCATGCACCATGTTAGCAAGACCAGACAATGTAACATGGACTTATGAAACCTATAATATAAAATATAACAAGAAAAAAAAATGGAGAGGTATTATACTCCAAATAGAGGCAGAGTGTAGTCACACTATCTTGAAAGAAAATCTGTGAAATCTTGGAAGTTAAGACTACCCTTTTCATGAATTTATTATAGCAATGTTTTCTTTAAATTATATACATTCATTTCCCAAACTAAATTAAACAAGCAATCTACTGAATTTGTCATCAAGATGCAAAGCAAGGTCTGCATATGTCGGTTGAGATAAAGCCTTTGCATTTAAGATCTCTCAACTGCCCCTGGTTATTTTTTTTTTACTCATAATAGGATTAGAATTTGAACTTACTCTAAGAGTACAGACATCTGACAGCTGGGTTATGTTTATTCCTCTCACAATGGAGATGGATTCTGAGTAGTTCAGAAGGCCCAGAACAAGTTTGAAGTTGCAACCGTGTTCAGAACTAATCAATACTAAGTAATCATTTGGCTAATAATAACACAAATATCTTATAATCATTATGGAGACAACCGACTGGTCACCAGTTGACGATAAACAACTTTTTTGGGTTGGTCTTTCTTGGGTTTGGGGAATAATGTCGTAAGATATTTGGAGATGTTCTTTTACCTGACTTTTACCTGATAATTTATTGAATTATGACGTTAGGCCACCAGTGCCTGGTGCTTTGAAGACCGAAGGTGCATTTGTAATATCCTGTATTGTAATCATCTCCTCTATTGTAGTCTGTCACATTATTTAACAAGACAAGAGGAATGGTAAATTCTTGTCTCTTGTTCTCTTCTTAATTTGGCTATAAGACTATAGCTTTAACTTTAAATCGCCTTATTCAAATTTTCAATTCAAAGCACCTTTTTAAAACTATTGTTTTAAGGATAGATACAACAAATGCACATTGCTAGCCATTTTGAAGCAGGAAGAGGCGATCCCGCGATTTCCCGAATAGCCGAGACAGGACCAATCGTCAAAATGTTGGTGCCAACCATTCTATTGCATTTTAGACAATCTGTGAAAGGGGCTCAAAGTGTAAAAAACTGAACTACCGCTTTAATATGAACTGCTTTATGGTCTTTCAGAAGAGATCCTTACTTTGAGATGAGAATTAAATCCTTACTGAAACTTTTCAGCTATCCACCAGTAGTCTACTGGCATGAGCCTGTTTTGTTGGTGGTCCTGTGTAGAGGGGGTCTACGTGAGGTTGCTCACGTCAGTCACAAGCCACAATTGGAAAGGGCTTGGTGGGTCCGCCGCACAGTTGAGAGTCAAAGGGCGCCTGTGAAAAGAAGATGGCTAAATGTGGGTGACTGGGTGTTGCACCAGTAGACACATGTTCTGAGCAGATGTTTCTGTAGACAACTGGTATGAGGGATCAGATGCAGGGCACGCAAGCTTAACTCAATCTTTACCCAATTGCTCTCTCTACAGATGTAATTTCTCAGGACAGATGACAACATGGGCCAAGACAACCTAAAAAAGACAAACTAACTATAACTTGACTATAGCCTAACTTATCCAGGGGCAGCCAGGACAGGGGAGGGAGCCTGCTGATATAGGCCATGAAGAACAGTTTGCCCCAAATTATTTTCTAGTGCCCCCTCTACTGCATGGAAGTCATAGACACTGGAGGAAGAATGGGAACATTGCTTTTATTTACTCCTCTATATTACAGCTACAATACAGCTAGAACGCACAGGGAGCTGACGTTTCCATTGCACACCATCACATCAGCCCTTTGATCAGCTAGCCTCACTTATGAAACAAAATGCTTTGAAGGCTGTATTGAAGCATTTCGGATGAGGAAAACCTGCCTTCATAAAAAAAAATGTAATATTGTACTGCTAAATACAGTTATTTGGACATCAAATACAGCATTATTGTGGAAAAATGCAGATAGTGGAAAAAATGCGTACAGAGTTGTTACAGGGCTTCCAGTGGGCTATATGACCCATCAGCGCTATTGCCCAGATAGCATGTTTTTAGGCGAATGAGTTGGTTACGCGTGCATGTGCTGTGGATGTAGACGCTGCTCGTAATGCGTTTTACGTTACAGGCAGATAGGCTAAAACATCCAAACCAATTTGGTTTTGTCACAGAATTCCGTTTTCAGAGGGCATTTGACCTACCTGATGAATGACAAATGACCTAACCAAGAATTGTTTTAATTAGCCTAATTGAGATTGAGATTTTAAAACTTTTGGTGGCTTTTGGTGAAAGAAGCTAGCTCAATCTGAGTAAATGTGGCGAAACGAGACGAAGACAACAATTCACGAGCATTAATGTGGTCTTCACGCCTCTTATGCCAAACCTTCGCTCGTGTGATTTGTATCTTCCGTAGATTGACATCAGCTCGTGTGCCCTTTAGCCAATCAGGCACCGGCTGACTGAACTAGGGCACGCCCTTTGTCTGATCAATCCATGGATCATCCACGCGTGTGTGCACTGTCCACTCCCCAACATACACACACACCGTAGACTGTGTGCTGTGCCGCGCTGTGCTACTCGCACACCCCGGCCCAGTTTTGGTTGGTATGACTCATAGCGGTAAACCGTCTGATCCCTGAAGTTTTATTGTCATTAGAAGGGTCCGAGAACAGTCGGGCAGGGCTGAAGAAATATGTCCGAAAGATTTGTGGTCATCCCCGTGGGCCAGGGTGACAGTGAAAGCCGGGAAGAAGAAGTCGACAATTACCATGTAGCGCTACCTGACGACGGAGAAGAAGGAGCTGGGGGTGATTTCTTTGACAACCAAGGCGTAATTCCTATTCTTGAGTACAGCAGGGAGCCCAATAAGTATGGTAAGCCAACCTTTCTTTCGACAAAAGTTTGATAACTTTTGTAAATCAGTTTTTTTTTCTACATTCATTTGCACTGCTGACCATAACTTCGCTTACAAACGTCTTGCCAGGAAGTTGCTTTGCTGATTAGCAAATTGTTCATCGGCAGCAGTCTTCGTTCCATAACGGTGCCCACCAATGCGGATGGCCAAGGCGAAATGACAGTAAATAAATAGCCTACAGTACATGACTACGATATATAGGCTAGCAGTTACTGTAATTCATACCCATTTTACACTTTATTTCACTTTTATTAAGTGCCATAGAAAATAGCCTATAGTGTGCATATTTAAATTATATTACGTTGATATTATTATTATTATTATTATTATTATAGTTACTGTAATTATGAACAACAATAATGTTGTTATTAGCAGTACAGTCCTAATATAATAATAATAATAATAATAATACAACTTAATTGATTGATTATTAATATTATTGTTGTTGTTATAGGCAAATTGAGTAGTTTTCCTTGCACAACAGAACTCCCATAGCTTTTGTATGAAACAGCTGTCTCTAGAGCCATTGGCTGCTGCTCAGACCATCGTCCATCGCCACCTTGGCCATGACTTCACCATCTGCCATTAAGGACATCATGTCATTTTATTGTTTAAGCGTTGGCTGTATTAGTAGATATAATGTATGCATTGCTCACTCACACTAACATCACACACTATACCACACAAATGGAAAAAAGGACCGTGTGAGTGTCATTCTTCCTTTTTTAAGATGTGACATTACACCTAATAGCATTATGTGTTCCTGGAATACACTTGGGCAAAGCAATTAACATACCCCGTCCACTGGCTATGATTCACGTCTATATCCAGAAGCACCACACATTCCATTGTGTCCATGACTTCACAGGGGGTGCTGGGAACTAGAAATGACCACACATGGAGCTCTAAAATTAGGCTAATTGGTTTGTGTCACCTTTGGTTGAGTTTGGAGGGGAGCGACGCAATAGGGGTGTTATGGGGGCTTATTTTTGAGTTACCCTTCCCCGTTCCATGGTAGAAAGCACAGGGGAATGGCCTCGCTGTTCCTCTCCAGTCCTGGCATATAAAACCATGAAACAAACAGCTTTAGTCCCCGACTTGCCATCACCACACCCCTTTCCCCCTCAAAAAAAGTTTCCAGCTGTCGTAAATCTGTTCTCCCTGTCCGTTTGGACAATGTGAATGCTGCTGTGCTGGAAATCTGTGAAATCATTGCAAATAAAATAGGAAATTTAGGTGCACTGCCAGGTGCACTGCCCATGAATAGGCCGTTAACTGGCACACAGAGAAGGAGAAAAAAGAAAAAGCACAGTGGCTATGTGAAACTTTGCTAACTGTTGCCAATGAGCTGTCCGAGGCCTCATGATGCAGGCTATCAGAGAGGTTTAGTAATTGATTCCATTAAATATGAGGCTGGCTTAAGGCCAGCTGTTCAGGAAAAACTTTGCCAACCAGTGCTCTGTAATATGGCCTATCAGAAGACTCTAGGCGATGGCTAGAGATATAGTTTCTGAACAACCAAGTCTGTGTTGAGTCTGGCTGTTGCTGTGTGCGTTTAGTGATATAGTGACATTATATCATCCGTCTTCTGAGGGCCCCCCACCATTTAAGTCCACGTGACGGAGGTTCTCGTTGGGTCCTGCGTGACCGTCCTTAATGCACAGCTGATGGGGGAATGTGGAGAAGGCCTGGTGGGCCCGACATGCTCCAACATGTCCACTCGGTGCAACCCCACAGCTTTGGCCTCATCACCTCCAGACACATCTGTCTCACCCATCAACCCTCTGTCATCTGACCCCTAAGGGTGATGGGTGTGTGTGTGTGTGGGGGGGACCTTTAGATCGAGGTTTTAATTACTGTAGCAAGAGGGAGAAATTCCTCATTTCAGTAATTTTCAAGATGCTGAGTACACGAGTAATGCTAATATTAGCAATAGGTGATATGGCAAAAAAAATGAATCATAATATTTTTTTCCCTTTATTAATAATATATAATATATGTTTAAGATGTTCAGGGCTATATCATTATTTGTTTCATTGATTGTATAGGGCAGAACCACATGACTGTATGGGGAGCGGCGATGGCATAGCATTTGTTCAATGTCACTTATGGCAAACTTGTCGCTTTTTTGTACTTTTATAGGAACTTGCACAGTGGAATGCACAATATCAATAATAATAATAACAATACACCATTAATAGGCATGTCCTTGGCCATCATCCATAACTGATCAGGGATGTTGGCGATACAAATTTTTGATTAATTGACCTGGCCTACATAATGAGGTATCAGATTTGTCAAACATTAGTGCAAAGGGTCATGCTACCAGCTGTTCAGGGACTTCACCCCAAGCTGTCATCTTAGAGTAAAAGAATTAAGTGTTCTGGAATCATGCTGTGGAGGTGCCATCCTTCAAAACTAAAAAATGATGGATTAGTCAGGCCTGATTGGCTACCGGTCTTACAGGGTTAACTGGATCGCCTAATTGAATTAGTCAGTAGGAAGAGGAAGGTTGTTTTGTGTTATGAAGCGCAGCACAATGAAATGGCTCTCAGCTCAGTAGTTGCTCATTGCTGACAGTAATATATATGACAGGATAGAACTGGGGGTCTGGACTCTGGAGGCATATTTCACAGGCCTGTCTCGTCTCAGACAAGCCTTTGGTCAAACTGGGTTTGCTTTCAGAGTGGGATTCATTTAAACAGTCTCCAGATAAGCCCTTTTTTTATCCAGCACTTTTTTATTTTACACACACACACACACACACACACACACACACACACACCTTCACAGATGGACTAGGGTGTGGCATATGTTATGAACCTCTGTTCAATATCTTCCAATTGCATTTTGAGTCATTTAGCCACGGTAATCTTGTTTTGTCCAGGGAATTGCTCTGACCTTTTTCGGCTGTGTGGAGGTAGGCCGTGTCCCCCCAGGGAGTGGTGATTACTTTTTCTTTTGAGGCCATGTCATTGTTGGAAGCCACTTACCAACCCACACTTCTATGGGACCATTCAGCAGGCTGTCTGGGTCATCCCTTTGAGCAGGTTAATGTCTTTAGCACGCCATTGTTAGTGGATTTCGCCAGACTTCTCTCACTGCAGATTGCAGGCCTATTAGTAAATGTCATATTGTTGGCCTGCTAGTTAGCAGCTTTATTTCTTCAGAATCAGAATCAGGGTTTATTGACCAAGTATACTTGCATATACAAGGAAGTTGCCTTTGGTTGGTGCAGTGTTTCCCCTAGGATCTCATTGAACGTGCGGCGGAGGAGAGAAAAAAACGGAGAAAAAAAACGCTAATCGGTGTTGTAACGTTACGTGAGGACGG
>JAGFZM010001156.1:56926-75643 GCA_017657215.1 Limnothrissa miodon
TCTCTCTCTCTCTCTCTCTCTCTCTCTCTCTCTCTCTCTGTCCCAGCCTGTCTCGTCCTCTGTCTTTGCCATCTGGCCAGAATAGGCTCGATACTATCTGAATCAGACTGTTTGGAAATGCCTTCAGCTTTGTCTGAGATGGCACAGCAAGGCTTTGGCCTGCCTTCGTTCCCTTGTTACTTTTCCTGGCTTTGGTTCTCTCCTGCCAAAACAACCACAAGCGCTTTGATTTACCTGGCACAAGCGTGGCCTAAACTACAAGACATTGGGAAGACACAATGACAATATCTGGAACATTCTGACACCTGTACAGGACAACCACCTTTGTTCCAGTAGGCTATTTAGTGGGGACAGATAAAACTAAGGGACCTGTGTTCAGGTTTATTGGTTAGGATGGCTGAAGCCTTGGCACAGTGAAAAGGTCTTCTGTAAAGAGTCTTTTTTTCTTTCTTTTAACTTTTTTCTTTTATTTAACTTAAAGTGATACACCTTCCCTGTTTGTGTTGACAGTAGAATATGCTTATAAGTCTATAATGTTTCACTTTTGCTATTTTTTAAACTTTATGTCTCTTTATGACACTCTATGTCTGTTTGACGTCTCTAAAAGTGTTATAACCAGGTTGCACTGTGTGTTGCCTTGTCTCTGAAGACAAAGTTCAATTATTTAAGAACAATTGATGATCTCTAGAATAAAGCATAAGAAATATCTCTGGGATGTTAGTTATCTGTTCTCTCTCTCTCTCTCTCTCTGAGAAAGTGTTATAAATAAATCCCCAATTCCCTTCTATCGACAATCTGACACCCGGAGGCTCAGCCAAGCCCGATAAGCATTCCGTCAGTATCGTCCATAACCACACAGAGCTTGCCAAGCAACTTTCTCAGGAAAAGATCATCATATTTGCAGAGTTTTATCCTTGCAAAAACCTCAATTAAATTTGCAAAACTCATTCCAAGAAAACAGAAACCACATAAGGCCCTCTGAATTGCTAACCTCATCACGAGTTCAAACTCATCACATGTTTCTTGCTTGTAAACACTGATAATAACGATTTCTTTCAGTACATAAGTATTCGGTCTTTAAATGGTAAATAGCATTTTTCTATTCAAACATTCAAAGCACTTTGCAATGCATTTAGGTTAGGTGCCTTGCTCAAGGGCACTTTAGCATTAGTCCACTAGGGAGTGGTGATGGGTTAGGTGCCTTGATTAAGGGTACTTCAGTCGTGGTCCAGTGGCTGGGGATTGAACCGGTAACCCTTCAGTTTCAAGGCTGAAGCTCTAACCAGTAGGCCACAGCTGCCCCAAGAGTCAAGACTATTGCATATTGCGGTGGATAAATAAAATTAAATTGAATTGAAAATTACACCTTTTGCTGTTTATTCCTGTTGAGAGATCTGTCTGTGTTGATATACAGTAGTCTGGCCTGTTAGCCTCTAGCCCGTGTCTACAGTACTGAATGGGTCCAGCCCACTCTGCTAGTCCAACAGTGGAAGACGCTTTAGATCATCTGCATCAGTGCAGTGCGACCCACAGAGTCAGGGGTTAATGTGTGTTATCTTTGCTAGATAGGCTTGATTGGTTTCTGCTATAATGGGAATTTCTTTTTTTAATGCAATGCAAACAGACCCACATTGGTGAGAGTTGTAGTTGTGAATAAAATAATAAATAAAAATAAACCCGTATACACAACTGATAACACAGACCCATTTGATTACACTATAATTTATAGCCTTTTTATTTGCATGTTTGTGTACTATTTCATTTCACTAAATACTATATTTTATAACCTTAATCAATTAAAAACTTTATTTTTTAGATGCGTATGATAATAACACATCATGATAAGACAGAGATCTATTTTATTTCACCATAGTTTATAACCTTCTAAATTGTTGTTTGTTCCTATTGTTTGTTTGCAAACAGACCCATTAGTGAGAGTTTACACTGTTGCATAAATTGATAAAATAAATAAAAACCAGTCTCCAAGTGTGAAGAGAAAAATCAGAGGCTTGCCTGGTATGCCTTTAAATTCTAATGAAAGGGCAGTCTGGAGAAGATTAGATCACTGGACACACACAGGCTCAGCGTTATCTCAGATATGATCTTGTCAGTCCTGAAGTGTTGCATTTTGAGCTGTCCTCATTGAGGTCTCGGCCGCTAGCCACACCCTTTGAAGAGTCAGCCAGAGAGTTTGCTCTCTTCTTTGTTATGTAATGCTAAACAGTCGCTTGGTCTGTCTGTTGTTTGTGTGTGTTTGTGTGTGTGCAGTGTTTCCCACAGATCTGAAGCCCCCCCCCCCACACGCACGCACACAAAGACACACACTCAGGCAGGTTTGCAGTGGTGTGCTTCAACAACATCAGTGTCCATCTCTAAATCATTGTTGCACCAGATGTATAGCACACACACACAAACACAATGATGCTTGTCTTTGCCTTGAAGCTGAAGATTTCATTCCTTCAGCTTAGCAAACACATCACTGAGATAGGCCTAAGCCAGTTTCATCAGAAATGGTTCATCATTAAATTTGCCCACTGCTTCATACATGCACTCTTCCTCTAAAAACACAGGTATCTCCGTTATGAACTCATGGACATGCGACAGCACAGCTTTATGATCAACTCCCATCTCCTCGCAAAGAGCGGAGAACAGTCGCACAGTCAAACAGTCGATCTGTCGCAAATGCAGCTTTCACCATTCGCTTTACGGTATTCTGCGAGTTTTCGTTGGAAAAAAAGTGATTGGCTTATCAGCATGATTTGGGTGTGAAGTCTGCGCAATGTTAGGCCTCATACTGTCTGCTGCCAGTTGTCTAAGACACATGAGTCGCTCTTCATCCCCAACTGTGGATCCAAACGCATCATCATACTTTCTTTTTGGTTGACTTTTCTTTTTTTTTAGTCCGCCTGTCTTATTCTCATTCTCGCCTAATTTTGTGGCTGTGCGCCCATATGCATACCTCATGCAAATACTGCATAACTCATTTTTGCGCCACTGCTTGTATCAAATTTGTCCATTTTTTAACCATTAGACGTAATACCGGTACACACATTGTGTAGCCGTTGTGTATCCTGTGTAGCCTATGTCGCAATTTATGCCGACATCTATTATTATTGTGTAGGAAACACTGGTGTGTGTGTGCGCGCGCTGTGACAGTCCCTCCAGGACTATCTGAGTTTACTCATCAGTCTCAATTTTCTGTTAGTGTTGGTAGTAACTTCTCTGCATTATGTTTTGTGTGGGTGTGTATGCATTTGAAAGAGCAGCCTGCTTTCACTATTGTGTCCAGTCCCGGGATCATCTCTGATAGCAGGAGTGGGAGGCAATTTGTGTGTGTGTGTGTGTGGGGAGGTCCATAGGGCGGGGCTTAACATATTCCTTATAAGGGCATGGGCTGGTCACATGAGGCCTGTGGTCTCAGAGACACAGGAGCAAAACGCACAACTTTGCAGAGCAGAGAGCCGCAAGAGAAAGAGAGTAGTGGGTGTGTGTGTGCGTGTGTGTGTGAGGGCGAGAAAGAGAGACCAAGAGTTTGGAGTGTGTGCACACGTGTTTGTGTGTGTGAGCCAGAGAGGGAGAGTGTGTGTGTGTGTGTGTGTGTGTGTGTGTGTGTGTGTGTGTGTGTGCGTGTGTGTGTGGAAGACTGTGTACAAGCCAAACAAGAAGCGTAGGCAACGAGAAATAAGAGGAATTGCGGTGAGGGGGAAGTGTGTGAGACGTGACACACACTCACACACACACACACTTTCAGCCTCAGTCATTCCCAGAGAGAGGTGCTGCCTAAAAGGGGTATGAAAATGCCCACCAGCTTCACGGTTGTCCCAGTGGAGGATGGCGGGAAATCGTCGTGTGAAGACGCGGACGACAACAACATCTTGCGGGAAGACGACGAGGACGGCCCAGGTGAGCACTACTACGCTTCAATGGGAAGGTTGGGAAAGTTTGGTAACGTTGGGAATGCTGCCTTCTACATGCGGCATGCAGCTGTCACTAAAGTAGCTGTTTAACATGGGAAACCACCAGCCACTCACAGATAAACAGTCAAACCCACCCGCCGCTCAGGACTAGACTAGGGTAGTAGTCTCAGTAGGCTGCATAGGAAATCCACTGGACACTGTCATAGTTTTTGCAGTTTGGTTGATGGTGGATGCAGCCAGAGAGAGATAGAGACAGAGAGACAGACAGAGAGAGAGAGAGAGAGAGAGAGAATGAGATATTGAGAAGAATAAGAGAATATGAAGGATAAGAATAGAGAAAGAGACTGCTCAGCTTCACATGACATGACTCATCCCAAGTTGTGCTCTGCCTTGTGCTCGCTGTCTGTCTGTGTTTCCCTTTCTTACTGTCCGCTCCTCTCTGACAGACAGCAAGCGAGGGATACGCCCTTCAGGGCTGTGTGGGTTTTTTTTACACACTTGTGTGAAGGAAGGAAGGGGCCATCAGAGGTGTCTGTGCGTGTGTTCGTATCAGGGAATCTGTTTAAATCCTCTATGCCTTTGGATCTGTTTTTTTCTTTCTTTTTATTTCTTTTTGTTTATTTCTATTTCTCGTTCTGTCCCTATCTGTCATTTCTACTGAGTGGCACTGTTTTTCCCTCTTTCCCTGGGTCCCCTCCTCACTTCGGATACTCTCCCCTGCTGGCCCAAACCTTTGGCGACTGCTCAACAAGATAAGAGGCTCTGACTCATCCCCTCGGATGGCTGGCTCTCAAAGTATTCGCACTGTTCATTCGGCTGCCTTTGTGTCCGAGCAGCTTGGTTGACTGTGAGCCGGTGAGGAACACGCACCTCCCTGCCAAGTCAATTAGAGGTCATGCAGTAGGCTGTAATGAGCGGGAGGCTCTGGGGACTGCAGCTTGTGCTGTTTTCAGCAGCCTGCAAGTGCCAGACACCAGCTAGCTCGCTCCTGCGCACCAGTGAGGCCCAAGCAGCTGTCTGGTTTATGCTTTTGCATTTTGTTTTATTTTTTATTTCATTCTCCTCGTTGGGTTTCATAAGTGTCCAGCCAATCCGCTTGCTTCCTGTAATTGCCTGTGTGGCGTGCAATTATGGCTCAGGTTTTGTACGTACTCATCAAGAGTCATGGAAGCTTGCCCAGTTGGCAGCGGTTCTCTCATTTGTGGTGGAATTGTTTTTTCATCACTTTTTTTTTCTCTCTCTATCTTTCTTCCTTTTCCTTTATCTCTGTTTCTTTCTTTCTCTCTGTTCTGTTTCTCTCTGTTCTGTTCTGTTTCTCTCTGTTCTCTGTACTGCTCTCCCCCTCTTTCTCTGTATTTCTCACTCTGTTCTCTGTTTCTCTCTTTCTTCCTTTCTCTCTGTTCTCTCTGTGTTTCTCTGTACTGTATCTCACTTTCTCTGTTCTCTAGTTCTCTCTCTTCCTTTTTTTCTTCTGTTCTCTGTTTCTCTCTTTCTCTGGAATCAGGTGATCAGAGTAAGGCCTATTGATTGGCCTCTTCCTGTTGGGTGTTGTCTTCCTCCTGTCTACTGTTCTTGCTGGTCAGCCTTACTGAGTCCACAGTCCTGTATTGTCACCATCACCATCAGATCTTTCTGTTTAAGCTCCAATGTGTCTATCTTGTCAAATATGATTCCTTTGGAATCACACAGGTGCAAAGCATGTGAAATGCCACGCAAGTGAACCATCAAATATGCGTTCCCTATCACAATCTTATTAATAGTAGCTTAAAAGTCATAGGCTCAAAATGCTGTAGAATCACTGGAGTGTCAAAATTGCTGTTTGCAGTGGTGCAGAAGTCAAATGAAGCCACACTCACACCTCTGTCTGAACACTGTGTTAAAATTCAGTTAAAACACTGGGTTTGCAGTACAAATCTAAGGGGGATTATTTTATGAAGATTGAATGGCTGATCCAAGGAACAGTATGTGAGCATTTATGCACGGGCCTGAGAAGGTCTTCATGTCTCGCTGCCTTCATGTCTCACTGCCTGTGAGTGTGATTGCAGATGCAGATGGGGCTGGAGCACAGAAACACTCACATCTGGCTCAGCTTACTCCTCAACTCCTTGAGCGAGGGAGGATGGGAGGATGGGAGCAAGAACGTAGGGAGGGAGGGAGGGAGGGAGAAGGGAAGGAGGGAGGGAGGGAGAAGAGAGTAGGGCGGGGAGGCACAGACAAGCAAGAAATTGAATAACAGGGTAGCCATGAGCCAGTTTAGTTGCCGTGTTCATTTCAGCATCCCACGCAGGGCTTTTTATAAGGCAGACATGTAGCATTGGCCTGGCCAAGCTAAACATCCTGCCCAGTCCATCTTGCTCTCCTCCCACAGACTCAAAAAGGTGGACCACAAACATATTTAGGCATATTTTTTTTTCCTGTAGTGCACATTTTTTCTGATGTTGATTCGGAAACTTAAACAGCAGGTCAATGAGGTGATGTGGGTGATAGGATGTGAGATAAGATGTGCACACTGTTATGAATGGCATATGCTCTGGCATGGGAATCCCATATTAGTTTGCGACAGACAGTATAAAATAAAGTAATGTAAAGGTAACTGATATTTAGAAAACCTATTAGTGGTTTTTGTGCGGTTTTGGGATCGAACTTGGGTCTCCTAATTGTCTTAACCGTTGCTTCATGGCCTCAATACTATCATTTCCACCCATTTGGTTACCATATTTGAATTCAATTAGTCTGGTTGCGAAATGAAAAAGAAAAAAAGGAATGGGGTTCATAAACTAAATGGTCCTTTGACCAAGAACAACTATGGTTCCAGATGGAGGAATGTCATCTTGATACACTGGGATAATGCTTTGCGTAAGGTGTTTTGTATTTGGAAATGTGTAATGTATTTTGAGTGTTGCGAAATGGTGCCTGACCATTCTGCATATTTTTGTTGGTAAAAGGGAATTATTTTGGCCCATTCCACTCCCAGCTGATAACCCCAGTGACCCCAAAACCCTGCCGCTTATAAGTTCACAACATTCCCTTTCTGCTATCTTTCACTGCTCATGAGCTGAATCCAAATGGCCCTAAACGCTTTAGTCTCTGAGGGTGCAGGGCCTAGAGTTTTAAGGGGGCTTACGCACACATTCCAAAACCACTACTCCCTGACTCCCACCTTCAGATGGGATATGTGTGTGCGTGTGTGTGTGAATGGGAGCCCTGGTGTGATCCACTTCCTGCCAACGGCTGCCATATAATTTTACACTGTCTCTGGGGGCAAATCAAGTACTGTACAACAACTCCATTTGACCTTGTGTGTGTGTGTGTGTGTGTGTGTGTTTACATTTGCATAGTCTTCCCCTTTAACCTATTTATCCAGTCCAGTGTCTTCTTTACTATGCTTTCTGTTTGACAGGACTTTTGTTTTATTGGATGTTTTCGTTTATTGTTTACCTATGGTGTGTTGCTCCTCTGTGGCTTCTGTGTATGAATTTGTGTTTGAGTGCTTGTGGTTGGCAGTTAACCTTGTTAAAACAGACAGGTCCAGTATATGTGGCTTTGTGTGTGTCTGTGTGTGTGTGGGTTGTGTGCACCCCAGATGGACCTCAAAGCATGTACGGTTTCCCCTATTTAAAAAAGAAATCTTCAGTCTCTGTTAATGACCACTTGCTTGTCTTTGTTGCTGTGTGTGTGTTTCTGTGTGCGTCTGGTGTGAAGACATAGAAGGCCACCATTCATTTATTCAGAGGCTGGTATTATAGTGTGTGTGTGTGTGTGTGTGTGTGTGTGTGTGCGTGCGTGCATGTGTCGGTGCTTAGTTATATGCCTGAAGGGTTAATCCATACACTCATCTCATTCATCAGACGGTGCACTGATAGGAAAACAGCTGATTACTCAGAAAATCTTTTTTTATTATTGTGTTAGGCCACACCAATAAAATTAGTTAGTTCTCTTATTCGCCGCTTGAAAAAAAATGCAAAATGAAATAAAAATAACATTGAATTCGAACTCACACGAACATAAAAAACACAGTGGCTGATAGCTACAACACTGAAAACAGCATGCTGCGTTCGCGTGACGCCGAAAACCAATCAAATCACGCATTTCACTTAAGAGCGCAAGAGACAAGAGACATGATATGAGGAAAGATGCCAGTGGAAGGGGATCCTGCTAGGCCAGTGTTTGCGATTATTAGAATATCAGAAGAGAAAAACATTTGACAAGTGCATTGAAATGAAAGAGGATGAGAACTTTGCGCAGTTGTACTCACGGTGCCGAGAGCAGTCTGCTTGTGCAACTCTGTGGAGGTGAGTTTGATATTTCATTGATTGAGAGGCGAAAAAAATCCCATTCTAAGTGTTTTGCCATCAAAATCAATCAATAAATAAATGAATAGCATGTGCCTACACACTCACATCCTCTCGCGCACACACACATGCCTCTGTTTCTCATGCAAAAAAAAACGTCTCTTTTCTAGATTCACGTGACTGCACGTTGATGAATATTCATCTCCGTTGCGCTGATCACTGAGTTTTTGGCTGCGTTTATACTGCCACTTTGAAGTGACCCAAAACCGTTTTTTTGCTCTCATGTGGCACGTATCCGATCTGTGCCACCACAGTGTAAACAGAAAAAAAAACACATGAATTCCGATCTCCTCAGATGGGATACAGGCCCCTTTCCTAGTGCAATGCGTCCCACACGTCATTAATCTGTGACAAGGGGGGGGGGGGGGGGAGGGGGGGGGGGTTAGGATGACAAAAAAAAACAGGCATAGCGTTCCAAAAGCGCTAATTGCTCCAAAAGTGCTAATCGAGGTCTGAAGGTGCGGCGGGCCGCCGCAGTCAAGTGTACATAGGGGAAACCCTGCATAATGTTTTCCAAGAAACTTTTAGCCCATGCGCATGCGGGCCATTTCAAGAGTCACTAGCGAAAGTAGATGTAAACATGCAATCAAAAAAATCGGATATGAGCACAAAATCGGAATTGAGCAGATCCGATCTGCAGTCTAAACGCAGCCTTAGTCACTATCTAATTGCAATCTACTGAATCAATGCGATTTTGACGATCTAATGCCCTGTGATGAACTGTGACAAAATGAGTTTGAACGTAGGCTACAGCAGCCTAGACGTAGTCTACATTATATGTCATACCTCAATTCCACAGCCAGCTTGCCTGGTGCTTAGATTCACAAACTCTTAAATAAATGACAAACGTCAAACCTTTACATATCATAGAATGACAGAATTATGAATTTTCATACATTGCCTAAAACCTGCATGACAAAAAGTGTGTTGTGAGGTGTGAAAGTTAAGTTTATAAATTAGGCCACATTTAGTTTTTCCTAAACACATGAGTAAATATCTTTAATGAACATTAACTGTGAATTTACCTTCAGAACATTTTTTTGTTTTTATTTTTATTTTGATCGCTCGCTCCATATTTTTCCTGAAAAAATCTGAGAACCAACTAATTTTATTGGTATGGCCTTATATTATTTGAGTGGTTTTAATTTGATGAATGCAAAAAATAAACACACACATGCATGCACACCTTACCATATATTTGACCAAAAGACTAGGTCAGTTCACCTTTGACAGACACCAGTTAGACCATCTGATATGTATCGTCTTTCTTTTTATCGTCTTTTTTCGTCACACTGGCAAGCAATGGGCATGTTCTTGATCTGGCATACGTTAGAATGGACATGATGGATACTCTAAAATTGGCATATTTTTAAATTGAATGGACATACTCTAGAGTGGGCATACTGTAGAATAAGCATATTTTAGAATTTACATGTTTTAGAAAATGTTTTAGAAGCATAATCTTGAACAGGGATACTCTAGAACTGGCATACTAGTAAAATCTTCTATGAGTATACTATTGTAGTTTGAAGAAAGCCCAAGAATCCATAGCATGGGTATTTGAGATAAATACATCTTCAGTTAACTCCTGTCAATAATGGACAATAAGCACTACTCACTATTCGCTACACAGCACTTTAGACAGACAAACAAGACTGCTCACTGTCATGTAAGTATGTGTTTGACAGCCAGTGGAGCTGATTGAGTTATTCCTCTCTCTCTGTCTCTCTCTCTCTCTCTCACACACACACACACACACACACACACACATTCCTGGCTCATTTTGACACCCATGCACATACACACACACACACCCTTTCAGTCTTCCTTTTCCCCCTTTAACATAATCATACATAGATATGCTCTCTCATTCTCACATACAAACACACACACATACGAACACACACATTGCGTACGTTGCACACACACACATTTACCTCATGCATCCTGTTTCCTGGACAGAATGCCCACCCTCTGAGCTCACTTTAGGCTGCCCACCATGTGTTTGAACAGATAAGACCCTGTGTGTGTGTGGGGGGGGACATGTAGGCGTGCGCACGTGTGTGTGGGTGGTTGGGGGCGTGCGCATGTATGTGTGTGCGTGTGTCACTTACATTAGGAGAACCAATCCTCTACTCCATGATGTTATCGTTATGTGGACCCCTGCTGGAGTGAAGGTCTAGAGTTCCCTTCTCTGAGAACCACTGACACTTTTCCCACACCAACTAACACGGTTGACCTTGTCCATTTCCCACACTAACTAACTAACCAATTACTCCTCGTCTATTTCACATACTACCTAACACGATTACACGAACTAACACTGACCTATAGTACACAGCTGTTAGTATTTACTGCACCTGTTAAAAGTACATAAATAATGCATAAGCATTATAATAGGCCAGTGGCAATGTACAGTAGTGTTTAAGAAACCTGGCTACGAAAGGCCTGGGTTGGAAGTCCACGCACTTGACTCTGCCATGGGCTCTAATTCCACCTCAGAAGTGGGTGTTCAGGTTGGTTGTGTACAGAAATAAGCAGCAAATATAGTAAACCTGTTTCTCCACATCTCCACTTTTCAGTTCATGAGTGCTAATGTGGCTGATGGGTGGTGAAGATGTGGCCAATATAAAAGTCCTTACAGTAGTTTCTTCCCTCCATTTTTTCCAGTTCTCTCTCTCTTCCTGCCATGGTGTTTTTCTCTCCCTGTAAGTTTTTGTTCTTCCTGTCTGTCATTGACATCCTTGCTGCCTGGATGTGGACCCCCCTAATCATGTCACACACACACAAACACACGCTCACCTCTTACTATCTCTCTCTCTCTCTCTCTCTCTCTCTCTCTCTCTCTCTCTCCCTCTCTCTTTCGCTGTCTTTCTTTTCTTCCCACCTCTCTGTGTCCCAGTGTGAAAACGCAGTCCTCTCTCCTCGTGCTGCTTATCTTGGAAGCGTTAGCGTGACCCGAACCCCCGCAGGGTCGCAGAGTTCATGTGTGCCTGTCCGGCCTGCCTTGCCGGCGTTAGCACACAACAGATAACCACAGTCAGCACACAACTACACATACAGTACTGTGTTTTTAGTTTAGGAGGCAGCAAACAGGCACTACATCTCTCTCAGTGATTTAGCGATGTAGTTGGCTTATGTCGCAAGAGTCCTAAACTACATTAGATGTAGATGAATTCTTAGCTTCCTTTGATCAGGGTTGACTAATTTAGGGAGACTAATTAATAGTTTACAAATGTAAATAATTTTGAATAACAACTAAATGCAAAATAGCCATGCAAGAAAAGGAGCAAAATGCAAGTGATGGTATAAAAGTCTCCCCTATATTTATTACTATAATATTTATTATAGTCTCCTTTTGTATTTCTGACCCAGTATTGAAAGATAGACCGATGCTTTTGTTTGTTTGGCTGCACACGGCTACATGAAAACTATTTTCTACAGAACACCTTAATGTTGTTTGTTTTTTCTATTCTTCTCTGACTGTGCTAGTTACATCCGTGTTACCTCAGTCTACCGTTACATTCTCTCTCTCTCTCTCTCTCTCTCTCTCTCTTACTCTCTGGATATGTTCTTGGTGTAGGATACAGTGAGTTAGCTACAGCTTACATGGCAATGAAATGTTCCACTCTCTGTTAGTGGGCACTGGTTTCGGGATGGCCTGCTCTTTAAAATGAATTTATAGCCTGCTCTAATGACTGAGCCCATGTCCAGCTAAATTCATCATGTCTGTTAGTCAAGTACAGGCCCCAGCTAAGCAGTTCTCACAGTGTGTGTGTGTGTGTGTGTGTGTGTGTGTGTGCACTGCTTGAGTGTTTTCCTTGAAAATAGCACCTTGCCACCAGCTGTTGAACTAGCTTGACTCTTTTCCTGTTGTCCATTCTCTGTGCACAAAGAGATTGACTGAGGAAGAGAACACTGTTTTTGCCTAGATTCTTTAGCACACCAGAATCATTTCAGAATATTCCAGAATAATGTGCAACATTGAAACAGTTTTATGATATTACCGGTGGTGTTAATTATTTCAATTCTGTCACATTGATGCTAATAGTAATAGATTCTGTTAATCGGCGATCTGTGGGACAGGGTCTGCTTGTCCAGTTTTGAGTTTACAGATTCAAAGTCCTTCTTCACCCTCTCTCTCTTTCTCTCTCTGTCTGGTTTCCAGAGTTGGTTTATGCCTGAGTGTTAAGCAGACTCATTAGTGCTATTGCATCAGAGAGAAATTGCTTCCTCTTTTTTATGGGTCTTGCAGAAGAGAGAGAGAGAGAGAGTGAAGGGGAGAGGGAGAAAATGAAAGCGAATGAAGGAGTAATACTAGCAAGCTCATCTACATTGATAATATCCAATAACCAAAGACTTGCACTAGTAAGCTCATCTACATGGCTAAATAATCAAAAAGCAAAGACTGGCTCTAGCAAGCCCATCTGAGCTGAGAAGATTTTGGTCTATTTTTTTTTCTTTGTGAGATTGTTGTTGTTTCCACATGCTGCTTAGTGTATTTCTCTCCTTGTGTGTCACCACAGTCCTGTTGTTTTGCAGGCAGTGGGTCTGTTCATTATGTTTTGTTTCAACATCACTACAGCTGGTGTCAATTAGCTTGTGCTAGTCGAGGTAGAGGAGGTTGGTGGTTCCATGCCTGTACAGCGGCACAGTGCCCCCCACTGGATGAGTGTAGAATTATTTTCATCCATTGCAGCCATACACAGGTTATGCATTTTTGTCCAGTAGTTTTTGCTTGTTGAATCTAAATAACAGTACAAGTGTAAATGTTTGTGTTGGTTTAGTCAAAGCAAAGTTCACCAAAAATTGTGGAATGAAATTCTGGAAGTTGTCAGCAAGCCATATGGACTTGATAGAGTAAACTGAGGAAGTTGGATGGCTAAAATTCCATTTTGGTGTCATGGCCTTGGTTTTCAGCACACAAATGACATAAATTTCCAACCAAATAATAAATAACTTTTTGGGAACTTACTCTACACATATAATTATTGAGGATATTAGAGGATCAAATGAATAAAAAAAAGAAATGTGAGACTTTGGCAGTCACAGAATGGCTGAACATTTTTAATTTCCTTTTGGTAAGATAGAATACACTGCATCTATTCTAGAATGATACTGTACACACACATTTCCATTCATCCATGCCTGCATGAGAAAGTCTTTTGGATGAATGGTGAAATTCTTCAAGCAAATAGTCAAGTTGCATACAACTTATCTGCTTGACTGTGTGTGTGTGTGTGTGTGTGTGTGTGTGTGTGTGCAGCAGCAGTAGTGCACTCAAGTCTGAGCTTATCTTTCTTCGTCTGGATTTGACCCAGCCTCTGGGCTTTCACACACCCACACACACTTTCGCTATGCTCATATCTAGCCCTTCACTTAGGTACTCCCACACACACACACACACACACACACACACACACACACACATACACATACACACACACTCAGTCCTCAGGCTTTTGTTATGTAATCAGAGCTGTGTTTCACCTAAAGGCTTTACTCGGCTTAAAAGCTCTCAAAGTATCACAGGACTGACATTTCAAACGCACCTGATGAACACCAGCAACTGATGTTTCCTACCAGGTACAATCATACATCATTTAGAAACACAGACAAGTGATTCACTCGGGAGTCGGAAACGCAAAAACCATTACACTGTGTGTGTGTGTGTGTGTGACCAGCTAAGTGGTTACCTTTGCAGGGCATAAAACCTTTTTACACCAAATTCCCAACCCAAGGCACACTACAGCCAACCCAGTGTCCTGTCTGAACTCCCATTAGTGTGTGTGTGTGTGAGAGAGAGAGAGAAAGGGAGAGAGAGAGAGAGAGAGAGATTGAGAAGGTCCTCTGTCTGAGAGCTGTGTACGGACAAAGCCAGCTGCTAAGTGTGTGTGTGCGCACCTACTGTACTTGTGTGTGTGCACGACCCTCTTTGTGTGTGTGTGTGTGAGAGAGAGAGAGAGAGAAGGTCTCCTGTCTGAGAGCTGTGCATGGGCAATGCCAGCTGCTGTGCCAGCTCATGCCAGCAGTCCAGACTGCGGAAAACACAATGCCCCCAGGCTCATGCCCCTGTCAGGTGTGAGTCTGAGCCTTTTCCAAGCCGGACCTGTCCCACATCTGGTGTGTGTGTAATTAAGTGTTGGCTCATTCAGTAGCCGTAGTTTGTTAGAAACCATCAGTATTGTGCTATGACTAGATGTGTTATTTTAGCAGTTTTAGCATTATTCAATATTACATTGTAATATTCTTATATTACATAGAATCTCAAAGACGCTACAGTATTTCTGAAATGTATGGCTGTACAGTATTTATAAAGATCATTGCTTATTCAGTGAACAAAATACTTTACAAAAAATAAAGTGAATGTTGTTTTAGAAATGTTAAACAGATGACTAACCAGAGGCACACAATGCCATTCTGCTTTCTGCTTGATTCCTTATTCTTGATCTCTAAAGATACTGTAAATATAACAAAATAAATAAATAATTTTACTCTCTTCTCTTGTGATGGAGAAGACAATTGATCACCTGGAGAAGTGAAATATTGTTTTCCGACAGGGTATATTGTTTTCTAAAAGACCAGGTAAAGTAAATTATCATTAGCAACATTAAGCATTAGCGTTAAATTACCATTTAAGGTTAAATTACCATTAGCAACATTTGCGTCTCTATATGTTCTAACACAGCCCAGCATGATTGGTCATGAATAAGTCATGAATGAGCAGAGTGTAGGCTAGACGTCAAAACCCAGTGTAGTACCGTGACACGGTTTGTCTGGTTTGCTTTATATAAGGGGCAGATTTGTCTAATACCATTAAGTGATTACTGGTCGGTCATTCCATATCGCGTGGACGTCACTAATTGATCCGTAATCAATCTCTTCCTCTAGCTGATCCACATGTAACATAGTGACACATGCCAAATGTGTTTGTGTGGATAAGGGACTAACAATCAAGTGAGTGACAATCTTGAGCAGGGTTGCCTGGTGGACTCATTTGGCTTCAGCCATCCACGACATCCATGTCAAATCCTCTGTGATATTTCACTTCCTTGTGTAAAAGTCATAAAAATGAACCGGGGACAGTTCTACAGTTACGACCATACAGTAGTTCTCTCTAGAACTCTGGAACTATTCCATTAAACAGTCCCATAGCTTTTAATTATTTGGCTTTAATGGTCACATTGCCAGCTCATTGACCATTGAATAGGAATCCATGACTTCCTGATGACTGGAATAAATGACTTCCTGCTCCCCGGAAATAATAGGCCTGAGACGTCACAGCGTCTTAACCATCGGCTCTCCGGCCCTGTCAAAGGGTGTGGACATATCGGTGGCTGTTATCTTAAGGAGGGATTAGTGGAGACACACACACACAGTAGCTGGCCTGCTGGACCATGTGACTCCACACCATTACACACCAGTAGAAGTTTGTGTCCGTGTGTGCCCTGGCCCTGAAGTAATTGATAGCTGACAAAATGTTAAGTCTCTTTGGACAAAGACGTCTACTAAATGCATGTAATGTAAATGTAATCAAGAAAACTCTGCATCATCAGGAATCAGGAATCAGTTCTTCAACGATTCATCAATAAAAATAATGACCTTTGTAAATTGCACTCTAAACTCTATTTAAAACCTGATACATTAATAGTATTTGCTCATTATGTTTAAGAATAAATTAACGTAGCTAATTAACGTGCTTTCAGGTAGTAATTGGCTAGTTCATCTCAGTGCTAGCACAGTTGTCTACCATATATTCAGTAGTGCTTAAATGTGGTCTGATCTAAGGTCAGTGACCAAATTCTTACCACTCACACTAGCTCAACATCTAGCTAGATTAACATTGCAAATTTGAAAACCGTTTTACACACAATTCCCTACACAAGTTGTTCTTCACTTAAAGGCCCACTATGCAACATTTTTCATTTAATTAATCCGTTTCATACTGTTTAGGATGCTAAAATGAGTCATTACACGGCGAACGAACGGTGTAGAATGCGCCGCCGTAGCCTATAGCGGTAGATACAGCACTTGCAATGTTCAGCAGCGCGGACCGCCTCCAATAGAATGCAGTGCAATACAATGCAATATAGTGGTCTTCAGAGGGAGCTCATGAGAGAGAAAAACAGAACGTTACTTAGCCCCTCTTTAAATCTGATCTGGTCTGATATTACACACATTCTATTCAGGAACTCAGGCATAGTGTAGAATAGCTTAGCGTCAATGATGCTTTTTCATTCAAGGCTTTTTCCTAGAGGATGACTTTCAAGAAACTCCCACATAACAAGGTTTGCTGCCCTGAAGCCTTTTGTGTGTGTGTGTCTGTGTGTGTGTGTGTGTGTGTGTGTGTGAGAGAGAGAGAGAGAGAGAGAGAAAGAAGAGAAAGAGAGGAAAGGAGTCACTGTGTGGTGTGTGATCCAACTAAAGTATAGTGGTGTGTGTGTGTATGTGTGTGTGTGTGCAGGCACTGTGTGGTGTGTAATCTATCTAAAGTGTAGTGGTGTGTGAAGGACTATTAGGAGGTTAGCTAGCAGCATCACCCTTCTCTTTCATTTTCTCTCTCTTCCTACCTCTCTCTTTCCCTCTCTTTCTCTCCCTTTCTTTCTCTCCCCTCTCTTTTTTTCTCTCTTTCTGCCTCTCTCTGCCCCTATGTCTCTGTAACATTCATTCTCTTATACTTCTTTCTTTCTTTTTATTTTTGATATTTATTCATTCTCTTCACTCAACCTCTTCTGTTTTTTCCTCCTCATAACAGCATCCCTCTCTCTCTCTTTCTCTCTCCCTGTCGCCTATCTCTCTTCTCCCCTCCTCCCTCTCTCTCTAACTCTTCCTCTCTGCCTCTCTCTCTCTCTCTCACTCTCCCCACCCCCTGTGCTACATACTCCTCCCCCATGCATGAGTGTGTGTGTGTGTCTGTGTGTGTCTGTGTGTGTTTGTGTGTGCGCATGCAATGATCAGGGATCAGACCCTGAGCTCCTGATGTGTCTCTCGTTGCCAGTGTCACACACACACACACACAGACACACACATACACACATTCCGAGCCACTGTGGATGTACTAAGCGCAGGACAGCCTAGCGCTCTCGCTGTCGCTCTCACTCTCACTCTCTCCCTCTCCACTACATTCATTCATCCATTCATCCATCCGTCCGTTGCTCGGGAGACCCGCATCCTCACCACTGCCCCTTCGTCACCCCTCTTACCCCAGCACCATGGAGCAGGGGGAACCCTCGCGCCGGAGGGGTAAGTGCCGCAGTAAATGCCCCCGGATGGGGCAACCATAGAGGAGCCAGGTAGTTGGAATGGATGGAAGCTGTGCACATTGAAGTAGAGTGGGGATTTATTGCGTTTAAAGTTTGTGTTGCCTTACGCTGCTTGGGGGGAGATGCTAAAAGTCGTAAGAGGACGTCCAGGAACTGTCAGTAATTTTTGTCTTCTTTAGATCTTTATCTGGTCATTACCTTTTATTAATTAGTACAATTTTTGTTTCAGACAGTTTGTTTGTCATTGTCAACGGCATATTCTCGACAATATGTAGCTGATTGTATGCACAGTGTATATGAATGGTTGTATGTGTGGTTGTATGTAAGTCTGTGAATTTCTTGATCATAAGCTTGGGAGAAACACTATCACTTCTTTCTCATGAGCGGCAACTTAATGGGCTTTTCCCCAAAATCTGTGTTGTGGCGACGTCTGAGAGCAGTAGGACCCCCCTTTCTTGGTCCCCCTCTCTGCATAGGAGGACCAGCATTAGCGTTGTAGCTGCATAGTAGTCTTAATGCCACCGCTAGGCTAACACACGCGCACCAGAGACCGTGCCGCAGGGTTGGATTTACATGGATTTGGTTTAGGCTTCCTGGCCAGACTAAGACTACCTTCATTGCTCAGTAGCAGCAGTGGATAATGAGATTGGAATGACTCTTTCTCTCTCTCTCTCTCTCTCTCTCTCTTCTCCTTCTCTCTTTTTTTCTATTTCTCTCCCTCTCTCTTTCCTTCACTCCCAGGCCAACATAGAAGCCATAGTCAGCTTAAGATGCTATCTAAGGTGGCTTATCTGTTATAAATAGTGCATGCGGCCACACATTTCTTTTAGAAACAAGCTCTCCGGCCTCTCGTTAGTGACCCACACGTTAGTGTGACACACACACACACATTCAACAGGTGAGTGGAATCTCTCCCGAGTGTCTTTTTCCTGTTTTCAGGCTTGTTGTGCATTTGAAAACAAGCAAGTCTGTTCTGTTCCTTGTAGTACTCTGCGTTATTGCACAGAACCACAACAGTCTCTTGACTGCGTCATCTGTATCTTACATGTAATTGACATTCGTTACTGGCTGGTTTGTCCTTGTATTGTGCAAGTCAGCAAGTCAGTCAGTATTTGTTCAAAAGCTCAAATGGTAGTACTGTGTAGTCCAGATATTTCTAATCGTTACAAAGCACCCTCTTTACAC
>JAGFZM010001156.1:88180-138598 GCA_017657215.1 Limnothrissa miodon
TGTGTGTGTGTGTGTGTGTGTGTGTGTGTGTGTGTGTGTGTGTGTGTTGTGGTAATTTAATGTTCTTGAAAAACAGAACTGGAGTAAAATCCCCACCCCTTGATGAGTTGCCCTGACTTTCATTTCTACTTTATTCTGTCTGGTGTCTTAGAAGAGTACATGTATCTAAATGCTCTCCCTTAGATTAATGCGTACGTGTCTGATGTACTCTGATTAAATGCCATGTGAAGACACATTCAATCCTGTCTTCATTAATCTTTTATTGATGTCTACAGACAATGCTGACAGCCATATCAATGAGTGCCATTGCAACAAATGGTGTTGTCCCAGGTAAGGCTGGCTGTAATCTCATTTTTTCATGAACCCAAATGTATCTGCCTGTGATTTTTTTTTAAGTCATTCGATAATTTTTAAAATCATCCAGAGACACTGAATGTCCTAATAAGTGATTTCTCCCTGTACTGCACTTCTCTGTAATACTATCTTTTGCTTTACTTAAATGAAAAGGTCACAAGTATTCCTTTTTCCCATCTACAGTAGCATATAGTTCATTATGTGTCATTTTCTTTTGGCCTCAGCCAAACATTGCCTATGTACACTACCCTATTAAATGCTTTACTGCCAAACACAGATCTGCAAGTTTTGGTAATAGTGAACAATGTTTAACAGACATCTTAGGTTAGTTGTCTTATGTTTACCTGAATCAATAGTGTTGCCCTTGGTATTTAGCCTAGTTTATTGTGTTTAATTTATTTTTGATTTAGTTTAATGTAATTGTGCTGCCCCCACTACTGATCGCTGAGGCACTAACGTGTGGCCCTGCTCCATTTTTAGCTGGCGGCTCATACTACATGATCTCTCGGTCCCTGGGCCCCGAGTTTGGGGGTGCTGTCGGACTCTGCTTTTATCTGGGGACCACATTTGCGGGAGCCATGTACATTCTGGGTACCATTGAAATTCTTTTGGTAAGGGAACAAAATCCTGATATGGCCATCCTTCAAATTATTCTAGTTTGCTGTAACCTGACCGACTCAGTTAACCCTCATTTTTATCCAAAACCCCTTTGTACTCTATGATGAAAATGTATATCTACTGATCTACTGGATGTATTTTATTCTGATTTTGATGTTACAGCAAACAAACATAATTTTAGGGAGGACCATAATCTTTCTCTGCACACAGTGTACAGTATGTTCTTTGGAGATGTTTCTATGTTGAATGGATGTGGTTGTTGTGATAATTAGCTGGTAAATGTTCATTTGAAAATGAGTCTCTTTCCTGAGGAAAATTTAAATACAATTGTATCCCAAACAAATGTTGTCAGACCAGCCTTGGCCACTTACCTACATGATGGAGTTTGTTGTTAATTTTTCTGTTGTACACTTTGTGTTACACCGTACATAAAGAGCTCCTGCTTTTTCTATAGGAAAAATGTGTTTTTTATGTTTGTTTGTTTTTTTTTTGGTAATGTGCCTACCCTTAAACAAAGTGAAAAAAAATTCTCCACTTATACTGTGTGTTTTTCTGTAGACGTACATAGTGCCTAGTGCGGCCATCTTTAAAGCGGAAGAGAAGGAGTTTGAGGCGGAGGCCATGCTGAACAACATGCGCGTTTATGGCACCTGCTGCCTGGCTCTCATGGCCCTGGTGGTGTTTGTGGGGGTCAAGTACGTCAACAAGCTGGCCCTGGTGTTTCTGGCGTGCGTGGTGCTCTCCATTCTTGCCATCTACGCCGGCGTCATCAAGACCATCTTTGAGCCCCCGGATTTCCCGTGAGTGGAGTGCATGCGTGTTTTATCGTACTATTACTAAGTTAGCCATACAGCAATTAGTCTGGAATTTTCCTAAAGAATAATTCAGCTATTTTCTTTTTTTCACTCCATTATTTGTGTCATTAAGTAGTGATTATAGTTAGTATTATACTTATAATAAACTAATATTATATTTTACACCAAAATAAATAGTGTAGTCCACTGTTTTGTTTTCCATCCCGATTAAGATCCGTCGTCTTGTTACCATGGCAATATCCACTAACCACAGGTCCAAATTGCCACACAGGTTCCAGATTGCTCCTGACCCATTACAAAGTGGATACCTGCCCGAGGTGATGTTCTCTGTATTGTGTCTGAAAGTGTGCTTCTCTGTCATTATTTAGAATTTGTCTGCTGGGGAACCGCTCTCTTCAGAACCACAACTTTGACAAGTGTTTTAAGACGGAGGTTGTCGACAACGTCACAGTCACCACTCAGCTCTGGAGCCTCTTCTGTGATAGCCCGTGGCTCAATGCCACATGCAACGAGTACTTCCGAGACAACGAGGTCACAGAGGTGCAGGGCATTCCTGGGCTAATGAGTGGAGTCATATCAGGTAAGAGCACCCAGGGGTCTGCCCGTGTATAACACATACACCGCCAAAACTACAAATCCCAGAATGTTTTACAGAACACCCATTCTCTAGCACAGGTGTCACACTCAGGCCCGTGGGGCAAATTTGGCCTAATATGTAATTATATTTGGCCCACGAGAAATCAAATGTGTATTGAAGCTGGCTCGTCAAGATATAGCACATTCACAGTTAATACTACAAATCCCAGAATGCTTTGTGCATTGGTCTGTCAGTCAGGACCACCGACAGGTTTGAAAATGTTTGCTGAACACCCTGCTCTAAAGCAGAAGCATCCTCGTTTCACTTCTTAAAGGTCAACTCTGGCTCCATAAACCGTTAGTTTGCCTGTTTAGTAGTCTTCAGGATATTTCAGTAGCAGACAATTCTCTTGCTTTCATTCATCTCTCCTCCTCTCTTTCTTTCACTCTCTTTTTCCTTTTCTCTCTCTGTCTCTCTCCCTCTCTAATAGAGAACATGTGGTCTGCGTATGGCCCTAATGGTATGTTGGTTGAGAAGATGAATTTCCCATCTAAACCGGCCACAAACACGTCCCAGGACATCTACCTGCCATATGTTGTGAACGACATCGCAACCTTCTTCACCCTGCTCGTGGGCATCTACTTCCCCTCTGTAACCGGTACGCTCTTACACATGCTCACTCACACACACACACACACACACACACACGCACACACACACATAAATACTGTAAAAACACACGCTCACTCATACACACAAACAGGCATCATGCACACAGGTACACACATGCCTTAAACTGCTTTGAGATGACCACATTCTTACCAGAAAGCTTAAAGCATAAGTCATAAAACAGACTTCCCAGATATTTATATTTAAAGACATGAGTACTGTACATTCTGTGCTGTTTTCTGAATGCTTGCATTTGTATTGATTAATTCTGATCTTGAACCCAAATAAAATATTGATAATACAAGTGAACGATTGGTCCATCAGTGTCGTGTAAAACAGAGGTCACAGTCAATCCTCATCTGTGTGTGTGTGTGTGGTTCAAACAACATTGACAGCTCATAGTTTCTTGAGTCAATCATTGGACATCACTCCTGTACCCTTCTACAACATATGCTCAAGTGATTTGTTCTGTGTGTGTGTATGTGCGTGTGTGCGTCTGTGTGTGCGCGCGCATACAGTATGTAAAGTGTTTGTTTTTCTGAGGCTGTGGTTCAGATGAGCTGAGCTTGTTTATCTCTTCCTGTTTCCTCAGGTATCATGGCGGGTTCCAATAGATCAGGTGACCTTAGGGATGCCCAGAAGTCCATTCCCATAGGAACCATCCTCGCTATAGCAACCACCACCATCATCTGTATCCTTTAACTACTTCACCATGACAACAGCAAACAAAACAACAACAAGTCATATAAATCACATGATAAGTGTTGTCAATTTTACTAAACATACATTATAGATTTACTTATGTAAACAAACATCTAAGTCCCATCAGCCAAATTAGAAGTTTACCTTATTTTATCATACATACAGTAGATTATAGTGTAGCCAATGAGGCCTATGAAATGTTTACATCAGAAAATACTGTAAACATTTGTAAGTCAAGGCAGTTGTAAAGAAACCACCTAATTTGATTCAAAGAAAATGAAAGCGACATGGACTTGCTACATAGGGGTTTGTGAATTATCAGCCAAGCGTTGTACTATACATGATAAGTATTAGATTGGGAGGGAGATTGTAGGAACTAGGTGTCTTGCACTCTTGTGTTGCACAGTGAGATTGTTGTGATCATTAAACCCTACTGTTTGCTATAGGTGTGTGTGTGTGTGTGTGTATGTGTGTGTGTGTGTGACTCCCTGTGTATTTTCTTCCTTAATTGGCCTCCTTCAGACCTGTCGTGTGTGGTGCTGTTTGGCGCATGCATTGAGGGAACTGTCCTGCGGGACAAGTGAGTGTGTGTGTGAGTGAGTGCATATTTGAATGAATATGTCTCTGATTGAACCACTGTATATCACTGTATAGACTTTAAGACAACAAGTTTACAGCATTCTTCTGATGTCATCTTTTCTGTGGGTGTGTGTCACAGGTTTGGCGATTCGGTCAAGGGCAACCTGGTGATAGGCACGTTATCGTGGCCGTCTCCGTGGGTGATTGTGATTGGCTCCTTCTTCTCCTGCTGTGGGGCGGGGCTTCAGAGTCTCACTGGTGCCCCTCGTCTTCTGCAGGCCATTGCACGCGACGGCATCGTACCCTTCCTGGAGGTCAGATTTTACTTTCCCTGTTCCCCAACTTCCTGATAGTGTAAAACAGGTGTCATATGCCATAAGCCTTTAAAAGAGAAATCTGGTGTGAATGAATCCACAGCCCTGTAACTCAAGGTCATTTAATGATGTCTGTTGGAAAAACAAGCCAGAAGATTTAATACATTATGGACTCAATAGCCAACTGACAATGAATATTACCTGCAAACAGTGGGGCATAAAATAGTGATACTCACACTGGATTTCTCCTTTAAACATGATCAACATCATAGAGATTCATTCACACAGCACTAAAGAGTGAGAACCTTGGATCTAACAGGCATTTCCCTCTTGACATTTACAGCTCATATAAGTGTGTGAGAAAGGCTGTGCACTTCCGTAGGTCATATCAGTGTGACCTATGCTTATGTGTATGTGTGTGTGTGTGTGTGTGTGTGACCCCTTCTTTTTCATGTCTAGTGAATGGATCAATGAATAAACTTAGGAGACAGATACATTGTAAACACACACACAAACATGTGTTGATATGTGCTCTTCAACATGTGTGTGTGTGTGTGTACACGTGTGTGTGTGTGTGTGTGTGTTAGAAGACTAAGCATACTGTAGGGTGCAGAATAGCAAACGCACACACCCACACACGTGTTGACCTGTATGTTTTCTCCTCAGGTGTTTGGGCATGGGAAGGCCAACGGGGAGCCCACCTGGGCTCTGCTGCTGACTGCACTCATCTGTGAGACGGGGATCCTCATCGCCTCGCTCGACGCCGTCGCCCCCATCCTCTCCATGTGGGTACACCTCCTTACCTGTCTCTCCTCCTCACTCTTGTTCTCACTTTCTTTCTCTCTCCTCTTCTATGTCTCTCTAGGTGGGTACACCTCTATGCCTTTCTCTCTTTCTTGCTCTCTTTCTCACACTTTTTCTATCTCTCTCCATGTGGGTTCACTACCTCACCTGTCTCGCTTTCTCACTCCCTTTCTGTATCTCTCTATGTGGGTACACTTCCTTACCTTCCTCTCTATCTTTCTCTCCATGTGAGTAGACTTCTTAACCTTCCTCTTGCTCTCTACCATTTTATATCTCTATCTCTCTCCCATTTTTTCTCTCTCGCTCTTACTCTCTCTCTCTATCTCTCCATATAGGTAAAGTTAACCTTCCTCTCTCTCTCTCTCTCTCTCTCTCTCTCTCTCTCTCTCTTTCACACACACACACAGACTCATTGTGGCTGTTCCCTCTTTCAGGTTTTTCCTGATGTGCTACCTATTTGTGAATCTGGCCTGTGCACTGCAGACTCTGCTACGCACACCCAACTGGAGACCTCGCTTCAAGTATTATCACTGGTAAGTGTACACACAAACACACATACAACACATACAGCACATACGGTACACACACACACACACACACACACGCACACACACACACACACACACACACACACACACACACACACACACCAACTACCATTGGCCCAGCATTGTCTGGGTCCTCATATAAGTACTCATATACACACACATACACACACACATTCAATTCATACAGTACATGCACAAGCACATTTAATGCAGACATTTTTTTTAACGTATTTGATTGCCAGAGATGAGCTGAGTTTCTGGCCGGTACTTACACATTCTTCTAGTAGCTGTGCACACAGAGGCTTGTTTCCCTGACTGAAGGGCATTAGGGTTGAGGGAACAATTAGGAAACATTCCTTCAATGTACGTGGAAGGGAAAGGTCTTTAGGCCTGAGAGGACGATTAGGAAAGATGATTAGGGTTGAGGGAACGATTAAGAAACATCCCTGCAATGTCAGAGGAGGGGGAAATGTGTTCACTGTGGTCTGAGTTCACACACTGACTCGATTCAGAGCGTTTTGAGAAAGAGATGTCGTGACTGCCTTGGAGTGTGTCCTGTGTGTGTGTGCGTTTGCGTGCGCACGCACGTGTATGTGTGTATGTGTGTGATAGTGTGTGTGTGTGTGTTGTGTGGGTGGAGTGCCTGGGGGTTTCACGAACAAGCATAATCACACTGAGAGGGATTGTCTGGTCAGAAATCTGGCAGATTGAGAGCGGTCAGACTCTAATCTCTGGCAAAAAGTCTGGTGAGCTGACTGGCTAGATCGATCATGAGTCCTCATCGTGATCATTGCTTTGCTCTCAGTCCGAATGATTCATTTGATTTATCCCATCATCATGTTTAATTACCTGATGACTCCTCACATAATGGCTCTCTGTTAAATGCCTGTGGATGACCTAAATCACAGCAGCACTCAGGTCATTCACATCTGGGACTGACTGGAACACCCATTTATTTACAAATATGAGCATTGCATGTTAAAATACAGTGCCTCAAATCATTCACCTGAAGGAAATGCATTTCCTGGTGGAGGAATCAATGTTTAGGAATACGTTTCCTGTCTGTTTCTGTGTCTTTGTGTATCTAAATATCTATCTAAATCTGGTAACTAAATTTAGAACATTCACGCAGTAAGCCCCCATTCTATAATACTGTACATAAAGAACAACTGAGTGTGAGTGTGTGTGTGCGTGTGTGTGTTTGTGTTTGAGCGTGTGTGTGTGTGTGTGTGTGTGTGCAAGGTGATTGATTCTTCCTGGGGGTTGTAAGTGCAGCATTCTGTAAGCTGTGGTGAATGAGGTGGTCCCAAGTCTCCAGGGCTCCTTTTAGAGCCGTGTGCCCAGGACCGTGCCCTCATCCTCGGGTAGAAGTGTACCCTTCACCCCCCCTGCCCTGGCTCCTCCACAGAGGTTAATCTCATAACCTCACATGGCCTGGACACACATTCCCTGTATCTCTATGTCCCTCTGTATCTCTGTCTTTCTCACACACACACACAGACACACACCCAGGCAGACATTCACGCATACACTGTCACACAGATTTACACACAAAGATATGCAGACATGCAAGGTAAACACCCACACATACACACACACACATTCCCTAAATGCATTCCACTCTAACACAGAGATTTAGAGAGAATGTGTTTGTGTGTGACCACTTAATGTCACATGTTGGAATGTAGTAAACTGAGGAAGCATTCAACATACGTGTGTGTGTGTGTGTATGAGACACTAAGATCCAGAAATGAAATAATGTTCTGGGCTCAGTAATTTAATCACTGACACAGAGTTACAATCCACACACAAATACAGACACACACACACACACACACACACCATTTTACTGTTTTCTGATTAGCTGACAAGGTGTGAGTTACAATATGGGGAATAGTGCTGGATAAAGTGATTTAATTCAGTCATAGATTCAGTGCTCAACTCTAATTTAGCCACAGAGGCAAGGCAAGGCAAATTTATTTATATAGCTCATTCCACACACAGTTATTTCAATGTGCACAGACACAGCATTGGTTCATTGGCGGGCTGCTCTGATGTGACCTTGAATGCAAACACCCATCCGGCTATTTGCGAAATCAGTCCGGTTTGCTCCGGTCCGTGTGGATAGCTGATAGTGTATCTGTGGAGGCGTGAGGTGTCCAGTAGTTCAGCGCGTAGCCCCCACAACCTATGGCTTGCTTTTAGAAAGGGATGACGTGTCCTAAACAAACAGACAGTCAGGCACATGGCATATTGGTTGAGTAAAGCGTAACTCACGAGGCTGTTTGAGGGACAGGTATGATGAACAGTGCATTCTCAGAAGGACGCCGCTAGTATCTACATCACCAGGTTACATATTATTCATGACCTCTAGGACGTCAGCATATTAATGTAGGTGTGTGGGGGGGTGTGTTCTGTCCTATGCAGTCACAATGCACAGGATTCAGAGAATGTCTGTTAGTTGCACAATGCCAGACAGTTGACTCAGACCATGGACTTGAGTTTGCTGTGTTCAATGTACATGATACCAAAAAAACAAACGCTAAGAAAGGTTGTTGTTTATTAACAATCAGATATACAGCTATGTCCACTCGTCTCTTCCTCTCATCCTCTTACCCTCTCATCCTTCCATTTTTTAGTCTTGCTTTTCTCTATTCCTTACCTCTTTTCCTGTGCTCTCCTCTTCCCTCTCTCTTCCTCTCTCCTTCTAGACAGATACATTATTATTATATTTATGATTTACATACTTTATTTATTTTAGAAGGAAATGAGGGTGTCCAGTAGCACATAAAAATCATTCATTCACTCACTCACACGCGTACACACTCACACACACACACACTTACACAAAGCCAGTATTAATGTCAGTCATATGAATGGTGTGTTTCCCCAGGGCTTTATCTTTCTTGGGCATGAGTCTGTGTCTGGCTCTCATGTTCATCTCTTCCTGGTACTACGCTCTCGTCGCCATGACGATCGCCGGATGCATCTACAAGTACATAGAATACAGAGGGTAAGGAGTGGCCTCCTACATCCCTGTGTTTGTGTCTGTGTTTGTGTGTGTGTGTGTGTGTTTATGCAGTGCAGTGGGTGATTCTTTTGGTTTCTGTTTTTCCTCAGGGCGGAGAAGGAGTGGGGTGATGGTATTCGGGGTCTCTCACTCAATGCTGCTCGCTACGCCCTGATGCGCCTGGAAGAAGCACCACCACACACTAAAAACTGGAGGTGAGTGTGTCTCTCTGTGTGTGTGTGTGTGTGTGTGTGTGTGTGCTTGTTTGACTGTTTTCAGTCCATGAAACACAAAACACCTGATCATTGTTATAAAACCATTCTGCCATCCTCACAGAAACTTCCTCATACTCTGAAACACATTTTGACCACAACTCACCCGTGGTCTGGTCCAATGACATTCTGGCAATCAGAACTGTATTGCAGCTGGTCTGGTTCATTCAGCTTAATCTGTTGAGACATGACAAGAAGTTATCCTGCCCATATACTGTACAAATACATTGGCAGGATAAGACCAGGATAGCTAATGCTAAGTTTGTGTGTGTGTTTAAATGTGTATGCTTATGTGAATAAATGCATGTGTATATGTGTGTGTGGGGGGGGGGTGCATGTGTGCATGAACGCATGTGTGTGTGTCTGACTGTGTGTGTCTGTCTGTGTGTCTGTCTGTCTGTGTGTGTGGCGCATTCTATGAAAAGCTCCGATTGCAGATGTGTTTCCTGCAGCTCCTCAATAAACTGGGGATTAAGTGCGATCACACTGAATTTCAGCTTGTAGCCGCTCTCGGTGTAAAGCCCATTCGGCGTCCCTCCTGGCGAGCGTGAGATTGCATTAGCCTCAGTGTTAGCGCTAGCTCAGCCTGTCACCTGGCATAAAATGCGACACTCACCGCTACTCCCACAGGGAATAAATGGACCGGACTATCAATCTCCAAGCCGCGGCACACTCAAACACCAGGGTCAAACGGAGTGTTTTCTGTCACAGTTGGCTCAGCCCGGCCCTGGGGCTAGTCTGATAATCTGCGCTATCCAAATCAATATTCTCTTTTCCGTGTAGCCATCTGGATGAAGATGGAAAATCCCTTGTTCCTCCTCCCCCTCATCACCCCCACTTTCCTCCTCCTCTTCCCCGTCCTCCTCCTCTTCCTCCTCCCGTGTGTTTCTGTGCACCTTGTTCCCCCAGCACGCTAAGCTTCTTTACATGGCTACAAGCCACCACTCGGCTCCTGAGACCGGCCATGTCTTTTAATAGAAGACTGATCCTGTCATCCCGTTTAGACGTGTGTGTGTGTGTGTGTGTGTGTGTGTGTGTGTGTGTTTGTTTCACTGTGTGTTTATGTGTGTGTTTGTGTTTCTGTGAGTGTGGGTGTGTATGTGCATTTCCTTTAAGCTTTGCGACACAGTGAGAGATGATACGCCTTAGCATCTTTTCTCCAGGAGTAGTTTGACAGAGGGACTCATCCGCATAACAGCTACCATTGCTAATAGTGATTTACATTACATGATATTGAATTATTATTTATAGATTTATTTGCTGCACTCAGAATTAAAGATTCTGTGTTATTTATTAGTGTGTTTGTTAGGATAGGCAAATATGCTGACAGGTACAAGGTAAACCTCTTGCTGTTTCTGCTGACAAAGGTCCTTATTACAACCATATACCGTATTTTCACGCATATAACGCGCGCTAAACACATTTTTGCGCACTGCGCCGTGAGCGCGCTATACAGGTTTTTGTTTACACAGCTGATGCCACCTCTTGAATTTTTTACAAGGCCACGTTCTATGAGTAGATATAACACGGTGAAAATATATCATGGCGGTGGCTACTTGATTCAAATTACCGGTATAGGATTGATCCAATCCATCATAGCTTTAGAACAGGGGTCGGCAAATAACCGGGCCAATTTTTTGATGACAATTAAATCGCGGGCAATCATCATCCGGCAAATCATGCTTTCCTACTGAAAAAAAAAATTAATATATCATATCATAGGCCTATATGCTACTCTATTAATTAAAAAATAATTTACATTCATTTAAAATATTGAATGACCTTTGTATTCCACCTGCCCAAAAATAGACCTAAGCGCCAAATTTCTTTCCGAAACTCTAAATGCATTGATTTAATCACTATGGCCTCGGACCTCCAGAAAATCTCATGTCCAGTCCTCACAACAGTGGATGAGCTTGTAGTACATTATAATGCATCCCTGAGAAGTGTTTTTGACCTCCATGCCCCTGTCAGGACATGTGAAGTTAGTTTTGCACGCTCTGCCCCGTTATCGCAGTTCACCTTTGATGGACAGGTCATCACCATTTCCTCCTCAGTCACTAACTTGGGGGTTCGGTTCGATCCACAGCTGACTTTCAGTAGCCACATAAAACACTTGTGCAAAACGTCATTTTACCATCTAAAGAACATCTCCAAACTCCGCCCCCTTCTGAACCTCTCAGATGCAGAGAAACATGTCCATGCCTTTATCTCCTCAAGGTTGGACTACTGCAGTGGTCTATTCCTTGGGATCCCTGCCAAGGACATTCAAAAACTGTAATATATCCAAAATAGCGCCGCCAGAGTCTTAATGAAAGTCAGGAAATATGAACACATCACCCCCATTCTCAAATCGCTGCACTGGCTCCCTGCTTCATCCCGGATTGAATACAAAATTCTTCTGGTCTAACCCATAAATGCATTACTGGTCAGGCTCCATTGTACTTACAAGATCTGATCATTCCACAATCCTCCAACTGCACCCTCAGATCTTCAAGTGGTCTGCTGCTTCAGGTCCCCTCCACCAGACTCCGTACAAGCCTTCGGAGACCGAGCCTTCTGCTCAGCTGCACCACGACTCTGGCCAGATATTAACGGCGGGCCAATTATGGTCCGACCACTGCTTTAGAAAAAGCTCTGAAGTGATTTTCGACTGGAATTGCACTTCTTTGTTATGTCATCATCGTCGTGGGAATGAGATGCCATGTTGGAACAAAGAATATGTATTACAAATAAGCCCGCAAGTTAGTGAGTAATAATTCAGCAACAGGAATCACATGTTAAATGGGCAGCATGCGCTGTATTCCGTGGGCGCGCTATGCAGAATTGTTTTTTACATAATTCCCCCCGCGCTATTCGTGTGTGTGCGTTACACACATGTGCACGTTATATACGTGAAAATACGGTATATATTTGTTTGTTTGTTTGTTTGTTTACTGCTCACACAGGCCCTGACAGTATTATTGCCATATGCATTTATTTGTTTATTTGTTCTGTTTCCTTTCTATTGACACCTCCATCTGCACATAGTATGTGCTTAACATGGTGTGTAAACAGAACATTATGCCCATGAGTTCAACTAAAGTAAGAATGACAGTGAGAGTCCTTTTAGCGATTTTTTTTTATTGGAACTGATCACAGTCTTTAAGTCAAAATGGCCATGAGCATAACTATGTTTAGAATATTTTGGAATACTTTGGAACTGATCATATTCCCTAGAGTCAAAACACATGCACTTCCGAAGGATCTTTCTGAACTTAGTTCCTTAGTTCACTAGTTCCTTAGTTCTTGGCTTATACACTGTAGAGTCACAGCCCTGTCACAAGCACTGTGCATGCTGTAGTTCAAATATTGATGTTCTGTTTAGGGGACAGGCCCCTGTAACCAGCCTTGGGCCAGTCTTGCACAAGAAGCATGGCATGTAAACAGCTTATTGCATGCTGGGAAACATGTGGCATGTGCTGCTCTCAGGCATGCTGCTGCGTCCCGTGGCTACCCTTAAACCCCCTGATTCAATTAGTCGGGACTCTTGGACCCGCTAAAGCAGAGTTTAGTTGGACACTTCCTATTTGCCATCCGCGTAGACAACTATACTTCATGCTCCTAAAGCACTAAGCTTTTGTGTGTGTGTGTCTGTGTGTGTGTATGTGTGCTCCATTGAATAGATATTATTACTTCAAATCTTACTTAACTTCACAGCATAAGTTGCGGGCGGGCTAAAAATTTACTTCTAGAATCTTCTCAGTTATTTTAAATTATTTGTAAATATTAATGTACACTGTTTATTAATGAACTCAGTAGTGCACAAACACACCAGAAAAAAAAAGTGAAAAATAAACAGTGATTATTTTAAAGTGGGACCATTAAAACTATGATCTTATTTAATACTCATGTGTGGTCACCTTGGTGGTAGAGTATGATTGTATCTGTCGCCCCCTGCAGGCCACAGTTGCTGGTGCTGCTGAACCTGGACTCAGAGCTGTGTGTGAAGCACCCTCGGCTGCTGTCCTTCACCACCCAGCTAAAGGCGGGCAAGGGCCTCACCATTGTGGGCAACGTGCTTGAGGGCACTTACCTCACCAAGGAGACAGAGTCCAAAAGAGCAGAGACAGTAAGTGAGGACCACGGGCCAGGTCTGAGTGTGTGTGTGTGTGTGTTTGTGTGTGTGTGTGTGTGTGCATGCGCATGCGTGCATGTGTGTATGTGATTATCAGAAGTTGTGTCTGTGTGTGTTAGGGCCTGACAAGGGTGTGTGTTTGTGTGTGACAGGGCTGACTGAGTGTGTGTGTGTGTGTGTGTGTTAGAGCTGAGCACATGTTTGTGTCATGGGTGAATGTCAGGCTGATAATCTGAATTTATGTTTGTGTGTGTTTGGGGTTCGACGTGTGTGTGTGTGTGTGTGTGTGTGTGTGTAGTGTCCGTGTGTGCTTGACAGGCCTGAGCGTGTTTTGTGTGCAAGTGTGTGTGTTTGTGTGGGTGTCAAGGCTTGGCTTGTGTGTAATAGATGTGTGTTTACATGACACTTGAGACAGGAGGTGGTTTCTATTACATTTTCAAAGGAAGTTTAAAAGATTTAGTTGCACAAGGATTTGAAATGATCATGTATCACAAAGAAAACAATAAAAAGGAAAAAAACTGTTGTTAGGGACAATTGTAACATGGTGAGCGTTTCAAAGCAAACAATAAAACCGTACAAACAAAACAATCATGATATAGGCGCCACCTAGTGCATTAGTGGTGGTATTAATTACAGTTATTATTTTAGCAGGGTAATCACAGCACTGAATTGTTAGCATTAGGTATGGTAATAGTTCAGCAAGTCATGCAACTCTTAATTTCCTATGGGGTAATCTATCTTCATATCTATATATTTGTGTACAATATCTAACTATTGATCTATCTATCTATCTATCTATCTGTCTATCTATCTATCTATCTATCTATCTATCTATCTATCTATCTATATCCATCTATCTGTGTGTCTGTCTAAATATCTATCTGTCTGTCTACTGTGCTTATAATTTGGTAAGTGATGTTTGTGTGTGTGTGTGTGTGTGTGTGTGTGTACAAGCGAGGCATATCCATGTCTCTGAGCAAGTGTGAGTTGTTTAAGCGGCCCATGCCAGTGCTGAGGTGCAGTGATTCCACTTCCCCTTGAGTGACCGTGTCAGGATAAGCTGTCCAAAACCCTGCCAATGTTTCCATTACCAGACAATTAGTGATGCCACAGGGTTCAGGCTGGGGAAATATGGGTAAACACTGCCCCCTGCTGGTGGAGAGAGTGGAACAGCCCTACGCAAGAATGTCACACCTTACCAACTGTTGTCACAATGAATGAATCTTGTGGAGTTCTTGAGTGTATCAGTACTAAATCAACATTCAGTTCAAATCAACATTTATGCAGGCTACAAATAACATCCACATAAAGAACAGTGTTTGGGAATTGAGTTGAGATGGATAGACTTGAAAGTCAAGAAATACACTGTGTTTTTTAGGTTTTCAGTGTAAAACATACAGTTAGCTATGAAAGATTGTTTATTTTTGGCAATTTAAATCTGATTATGCCAGAAAATCATTTTTGATGTTGTTAAAGCAATTGGGTCATAATAAAAAAAGTGGGCTTTGCTTAAAAACAGATAATAGCAATAATGGCTTAAAGGCCCATTATGCAACATTTTTCATTTAATTAATCCGTTTCATACTGTTTAGGATGCTAAAATGAGTCATTGTGAACGGTGTAGAATGCGCCACCGTGGCCTGTAGCGGTAGATACAGCACTTGCAATGTTCAGCAGCGCGGACCGCCTCCAATAGAATGCAGTGCAATACAATGCAATATAGCGGTCTTTAGAGGGAGCTCATGAGGGAAAAAAACAGAACGTTGCTTAGCCCTTCTTTAAAGGTCTTTTAGAGAAAAACAATATTTGCATATGTATGTGCACGTAAAAATAATTGGTTGAAATTTTACTAAATTAGGGAAAAAATCTAATAATGTTTATTTGAAATCACAAGATGTTAGTTTACTCCAAACATCACCCCAACTCAACAGGGCATAACCGAGAATTAAATCTCACCAAAATCAGCCAACCACTGGACGTGTCCCTTTGAAAGTCATTTATTTGACTCCTGAGTTTGCCGTCCACAGGCATGCCAGATACACTCACTGCGTCTCCTACAGCACATCAGCTCACTCTACTCTGCTGAGTCAGACTAGTCGCTCAGGATGTATTTCTGGCCCTGGTCCTCAGCATGGCTCCTCTCCTGGTATTATATACAGTCTGGGGAGTTAGGTCTCAGGTGACTGAGCCCCTCTCTGAGGACCCCTGGTGGTTGGAACTGTGTAACACAGATGGACAGATATATAGATATTTAATTGATTTATTCAGAAGGAAATTCAGGTCTCCAGTGACATTATGGGTACATGTACCATAACAGTAAAGTTTTAACATTGTTGTAACATGTCAAGGAAAAATCAAGAAGGTGCAGTGGCATGAGTGGAAGAGAGTGTCAAAGCAGCAACAAGTAAATTAGCAGAAAATTTTATCTAGAGATCTAGGCACACCTCCTGTCAACAGCAACAAAAGATTATACTTACAGGTCTCATTGTGTGTTGCTTTGGAGGAAACATTAGCTTGATTAACAGCACCGAGATCAAATGTTTGGGTGTCGTGTTTCTAAGACATTGTGTGGAGCGGAGAAGTATAAGAAGTATAATTTAATCTAATGTAGTCTCGTATATCCTGATTGTTTGTACCCATTTAGTGATTTGATTTGGTCTTGTTTCCTGCTTCTCTTGTGTGTGTGTGTGTGTGTGTGCGTGTGTGTACACATACAGAACATCAAGTCGTCCATGTCTGCGGAGAAGACCAAAGGCTTCTGTCACGTAGTGGTGTCGTCCAACCTGCGGGACGGTTTCTCACACCTGATCCAGTCGGCTGGCCTCGGAGGCATGAAGCACAACAGCGTTCTCATGGCCTGGCCTGGCTCCTGGAAGCAGTCCAACGACGCCCAATGCTGGAGGAACTTCATTGGTGAGGAACAAACCCTTCCCTTGCCCACCCCCACCCACCCACTCAAACATCTAGAAACCTACCCCCTAACTCTTTCTCTCTCTCTTTCTCACTCTGTCTCTCGCTCTCTCTCTGTCCAATAAGAAACTGTGCGGGAGACAACGGCAGCCCATCAGGCCTTGCTGGTGGCCAAGAATGTAGACAGCTTCCCCACCAATCAGGAGAGGCTGGGGGAGGGCACTATTGATGTATGGTGGATCGTCCATGACGGAGGCATGCTGATGCTCCTCCCCTTCCTGCTGAGGCAGCACAAGGTAAAACACGGGGGAAGCCTCAATTGTGTCGCCATGGAGACAGTAGATGGTGAAAGGTGCTGGTGGAGGCCATTTGAGTTTAAAGGGGACAGACACAACTCTGGCATGGCCACAGGGACAGACCGCAACAAAAATAAAGCCTCAGTCTTATTTATTTATTTATTTTGCAAAAATAGGCCATAATACTGTCATACAGTATTATGTATGGGATCATAGGATCATAATACTGTCTAACAATACTCTGTCAGTGTTTCATTAAAAACATTAACCTGTCATGTTTTTAATTGATTAATTCTTCAGCTTTTGCATTCATTCATAATAAGCAGGCCTAAGCCATCAGGACAGACATAGTAAATGCTGCTTTTTTTTGCACAGTAAAAAAGATCTACAATGGGTCAGATTGCTAGTCCATCCCTGTGTGTCCCTCTGGTCAGCACTTTCAGACAGATGATACATACTGTATTTTTTTATGTACTGTATGCGTCCAGAAAGTGCCTGTCCAGGAGTTGTAGCAAAAGATATGAATTTCCTCATGTATGTTTGTTTCCCTCTCTCTCTCTCTCTCTCTCTGTGTCTCTCTCTCTCAATCCCAGGTGTGGCGTAAGTGTAAGATGCGCATCTTCACTGTGGCCCAGATGGATGACAACAGTATCCAGATGAAGAAGGACCTGCAGATGTTCCTGTATCATTTGCGGTTGGATGCAGAGGTGGAGGTTGTGGAGATGGTGAGAGCGCTCATATTTTGTGTTCTTAAATATTACTACTACAAAAACGAAGGATGATCTGTTTGCATTTATTTGTAATGTCACCTTAATGTCGCTTTATTTTGTAATATCACTCTTTACATCATTATATTTTCCATGTGTTTGTGTCTGTGTGCGTGTGTGTGTGGTGAACAGCACGAAAGTGACATCTCCGCCTTCACTTATGAGAAGACCCTGGTGATGGAGCAGCGCTCTCAGATGCTCAAGCAGATGCAGCTCTCCAGGACAGAGAGGGAGAGAGAGGTAACACCTCAGCTCAACATCGCCCCCCTTCTGTGTGGGGAGGCACAGTCTTGTGTTGTCATGGAACTAGTTTTGCATGCCGTAGAAATCAGTGTTGACATAACACCATTCTATGATTGAACAATGGATAACATTTGCCTTTTTTTGACATAAGTGACATAAAGCCGTCATAAAAATGACATGACACCAATCAAGAACATGTAACGACTCTTCAGTATGTTATTGACTGTTGCTATTAAGTCTTGTTTGGTTGTGTAATGAATGACGCGAAACAGTGTCAGCTTAGCATTACTCAAACTGAATGACACTGAAATACAACAGTCCTGAACGTAGTCAGTGATGTTCATGACGCGTCATGTCATGTTCATGACGGGCTTATGTTGCTCCTATGTCAAAAACCTCAAATAAAGTTTGACCCAAAGACACATATAGTGCTTTTGTTAATTGAGTAGTTGATTCAAAGAAGTTTGTATTAACATGAATGCAAATGTCTGTGAAGAAAATGTTTGAGTTTGACTAGAGTTGACTAGACTAGAGTTGCACTCTAGTTTTGAAACCCTGATAGTGCAGCATAACAAAAGGGTTCCGAGAGTTGCACCCTGCAGTACGCCAAATCGATAGTCGCATGACGTTTGGCCACCTGTTCTATCTTGCTGCCATTCCCTCTGCTTGGGGTGCCCGTTCGGCCGTGATCCGACCCAACCACGATCCAGATTCAAAGCATCACGGACGAGTCGCGTAGCTCCATCCGCCGGAAGAACCAGCCTGGAGCTAGCGGCTCCAGCACTAGCCGACAGAGCGGGCAGCTGGACGACATCAAAGACGACGAGGTAGCGCCTCCTCAATGTGACTGACCTCCTCAATGTGACTGACTGCCCGTCCACCCAGACCGCCCACCCTGACTCCCTGAATCCACCTCTCTCATCACCAAGGACAACCCTACTGCCGGCGACATGCAGCACACACACACACATACAGAGCCAAAGGCTGCCCAGTGAGCAGGATTACATTACAAGGCTGACCATTTGCTTTTTAAAGTCAGCCTATGTGTAACAGCATGTGTGTAGCAGCTGGCTTTCCACTACATAACAAATTGAATTGGAAATTCAATTAATAATTAACAATAATTCAGAGGCATCAGCTGATTTAAATTTTATCAAATGAGACCTACCAGTGCAGCACGTGATCGCACTGCTGTAATTTATCCGCAATAAATAAGAAGGTAATATTCTGTGATAAAGATGGACGCTCTGCCTGCAGCCTCTCTGGCTTTGTTTGTGTTCAGGTGTCCTGCGTGTTCATTCTCTCCGCATGTGTCACCTCCAGTGCCTGGTAATGTGATGTCACATCCTCCCTGTGCGTCGTGTTCATGGGTCATCCCTCCTCCACCTCCTCCTCTTCCTCCCCCACTCTTGCCCATCTCATGTGCAAGGGGCCTCTCTGGCCTAGTTGTGCTAGTATGGATCCCCGTCATGTGACCACACCTAAACATGCACTATGTAGTGTGTTTATGCATGTGACACTTCCCATATTACTTAGCGGAAGACGGTTTGTGTTTGTTGTTTTTTTTTATCTATTAGTTGTATTATGCATTTACCTGCATGATTTCTTTTAAGTTGTAATGTGATGATGTTCTGACAAGACCCGCCAGATGCATGGATACTCGAATAGATGAAACAGTAGAGACAAATCTAACTCCGTTCTTCTTTTCACTCAGAAACGGGTTCACCTGTATTTCTTTCCTGGATTGTACTTTATTTATTTTATTACCAGTAGAAAAAAACTTTCTGCTTTAGACAGAGGTTAGATGAAGTAACCTAAGTAAGCCTGATATGTTTTGATGTTCTATTGTTTTCTATGCTGAGTTAGTACCACTGATCTCTAAAGAATAACTGGATAGGACATCTACGTCATAAGGTTGAAGCCACAGTGTCAGCCGCCATATTTGAGTTCTATCCATTGTCACTCTGCCTGCTGAAGAATTCCGTTGGTCCCAATGGTCCCAATCGGGTCCCAATTTGGGCGCTGCCTTGAGCATTCTGTTAGCTTCATTGTTGATGGGGCTCTAACAATGTGTTAGCCTATCCAGTTATTCTTTAGAGATCAGTGGTTAGTACCTTAGCAATTAACCTTAGCTATTAGCCTACCAAAACAGATTTTGGTGTATAATAAATATCTGTACTAATATACATTCAGAAGTTAATTATTAGTATTAAGAATAATACTTTTTTGTACCTTCAGAGTTAATTTGATAATTTGGGACCCTGAAGGGACACCTGCAGCCCTTCCCCTAGGCCTAGTGTGTTTCATCAGTTGTTAGCGGTTTCTAGGGCAACCTCATTTGTTGGTGGTTTCCTAGGCAACCAGGCAAGATGGCAGTGTGATTGTGTGCTGACACTTGTTTACTGCCACCCATCTCCAGGCACAGCTCATCCACGACCGAAACACAGCGGCTCATGTGGCCATTAACGACAAGGCCGAGGTCGCACCTGACCGCGTCCACATGACATGGACTAAGGAGAAGTTTTTCACCGAGCGCAACCGGAACAGGGAGCCCAACGCCAACATGGCTGTGCGGGATCTCTTCAACATGAAGCCGTAAGAAATCACACAAACACACACACACTCTCACACAGAGATACGTTGTGTTTTCAGATATAACTCTGTATGGGTGCAGGTGTATGTGTTCATCTAAACCAAAGAAGCATTATTGGGTGGCACTGTTTACACATGACTGCTTTTTAATGCTCATACACATTCAGTTTCAGCAGCCCTGTTGACAAAGATCTCCATGCAGGTAGCATTATGGCTATGCAAATGTCAGAGCAGATGAAAAGCCATTGTCAATGGCATATTTCTTAAAAGAAACTGAACTAACTCACATGCAGAGTCAGTACTGGGAAACGGACATTTAAATCCCTGTCGTCAGTGGTCCCCCACAGAACACTAAGTGTCACATACCCCACCTCCTAGTTTCCAGAGAATGGTATGGAGATATACAGACAAAATGAACAGCATATGCTACCACATCACACGTCACACCCAGGGTTAGACTCAATTCTTGGTTTTCAATTTCCTGTTGGATATATCTGATTAAAACATGTCAACCACTGAGGAATCACTTTAGGTCTTATCTGCTCTATGTAGAGGCCCTAAACACACACACACACATATGTACACACATACAGGCATTCAAACACAAACCCCACCGAGTGTGTTGACGAGCATGCAGACATCCACTGTGTAGACTAATCTTCACTTTGGCATCATGTCTTCCATGTCTCCATGTGTGCACATTTGCACACGGCTCACAGGCCCACTCAGTTTGGGCCAACGCCTGGTCACCAGACACCTGGTTCTGATCCGGTTCTGATCTGGCCCAGTGCTGACTTGGGACTCGGGCCAGGCGCTTCCTGTCATCTCCCTACCTACACAGCACCAAAAATTTGTAACTGGAACACAATTCAAATATATTATGGGTGGCTCTAAGGGAGAACAAAGCTTATAATTTACCAGGAGGAAGTTTCCTAAAAACCAAAGTTGCTAACCATTTAGCAACTTGGTTTGTTGCCAATGGGGAATTGCATTGCAACCAACAAAGTTGCTAACTTAGTTAGCTTAGTTGCTAATTTAGGTATCTTAATTGCTAACTTACCGGTAGTTATTTCAGTTGCTAATTTAGTTAGCCACTGTGGTTTTGAGAAACGCAACCTAATTGTATTGGTGTTAACGGCTAGGTTTATATTTGTGTGTGGGTTGCACAACACTGTAGTCAATGAAGAGCAGAGTGTGTTGCACTTGTGTTGGTCACAGTGTGTAAAGCCCGTCGTGAGCTGTCGGTGAAGAGCTATTGGTGGCATTTTACTGAAACCCATTGAGAATCCTCTGAACATCCTGAAAGAGAAGAGAGAAGCCTAAACACAGCCCACCAGAGAACTTAAGACAAGTCAGCAATCAAATGTGTGCAAAGGACACACAATTCAGGCGTTGCAGACATATAAGATTGCATCCCATGGGCCATCATCTGAAGTCTATTCTATGGCCCAGTGGTCCCGAGGCAGCTCTGAATGCACTGTATTGTGTTGATTCAGATGCCTTTTGAGTCACTTTTGTCCCTCACCATTTTGGGCTTCTCCACTTCCTTCCAGTGTGCTACTCCAGCTGTAGTCCCAGTCAGTGCCTTCTACCCTCTATGGATTTACACATCCAAATGTGATGACACAGGAAACTCCACAGAAAGACTGTGTGTATGTGTGTGTGTGTGTGTGTTAGTGTGCATGTGTTCCAGGTGTGTAGGCTTACCTGTATATACATGCTACTGGATGGACTGCTGTAGTACCTCCCAGGCATCAGGAGAATTCCATGTCATTGTGTGTGTGTGAGTGTGTGCCCGCGCACCATGCCCATGTGTGTTGGCATTCTCCAAAACTTCACCCAGCTCACCACAGCCAGATGTGTGTCTTCCAGAAGCTTGTCTCGCTTTTTAAGCGCTGAAGTCTGAGCCCGTTGGATCCCACCAGCTTTTCATCTGAGTGGCTTTGGGCCAGCTAAAGCCCAGTCCAAAGCGCCGGTCCTGTCAGAGCCGCTGTGCTGGGGAATGGCTTTGAAGCGATCCGGTTGAGGTTGCAGAGCTGTTTGTCTGTGCCAGCACACATCAGGCATGTCTGTTCAGGGGAAGGGGGGGGGGAAGATTGGGAATGGAGGCCTGCTATTGGTTTGAGGGATGGGGGTGATGGATGATTGGCATGTGGTTGTGTGGGGTTTTTGCAAAGCCAACGTCTAAGCCTGTTTTCTGTTGTTCTGTCCCGTTTGCCTCCTTCTAGAGAGTGGGAGAGTCTGTAAGTTGACATTTCTATTTGGCCAAAGCTATGTGTGTGTGTGTGTGTATGTGTGTGTGTGTGTGAGAGAGAGAGAGAGAGAGAGAGAGAGACAGAAAGAGACAGAGTAAGAGTAAAGAATGAGAGATTGTATTTGTTTGTCTTTTGTATTTGTCCTAGTCAAACTGTTTTGTGTCAGTAAGTGCATGTGTGTGTCCGTCTATATGTGTGTGTGAGTTTTTGTGTGTGTGTGTGCGCGTGCATGCCGTCCCATGCTTCCATTGCTTCCATCCATGGCCGTGTGCTGTGCGACTCAGCAAAGGCATCCTAAACATTAGCATGTGGCTGTGCTCTGTCCGAACGGTAGCAGCCTGTGTGTGTGTGTGTGTGTGTGTGTGTGCTTGTGTGTGAGCAGCCTTGTACTGCCCTTGCCCTCTCCATCGTTAGGTCAAATAGCACTTTAGTGCCTCCTGGGATGAACACTGAAATCCAAACAATATTTACTTGAAAACTTGCACCACCAAATTCAGATTTGATTGATTGCTCAATCTCACATACCTCAGAGAATGTTCTGGAATACTCAATGTGACATTTGACCTGGTAGGATTGGGCGGTGCAAGTCAGTGGTGTGAGTTTGATGCCACTGATCCTTGTCGAGGCTTTGTGCATATCATGGGCTGCATATGGAAGGCTGTGCCCACTAACCCTATTCACATGACCACATCAAACACATCACTGTACTACATTACCCATGATCCTCTGCATACAGCCTGCCAATTCGACAGGAGAACTGTTGCCAGGGCAACAAACTGTGTGGACAGGATTGGATGTGGCCAGGCTACCACAGGGTGCCACCTGAATGTGTTTTATGGTCTTCTTACTAAAGTTGTTGCATTGAAACAATGAGACACTCCAGGTCACTCCAGGTTCTAACTGCATGTGATTTGTGTGACGGCAACAAAAGCAGTTCATTTTCAGATTACATTGTTTTCAATTGGAAAGTGCTAATGGCATGTAATGCGAAGCAAGTTTGACAGAGAAATCTGACAGTCTGAGTACATGAGTGTACTTAAAGGATTCTGTGACAAACAGCACTCAGTGCTATTAAATTGTCTGACGTTCACATGCAGTTTGGACAACCAGTTATTAAAATGTTCACATCTGTCAAGATGGAGAGTGTCTGACCTTGCCACGGATTCGGCCCTAATCTGTCTCCGGCATAGAGCTGTGCCAGAGTCAGTTACTCTACCAAACTACCTATAAACTGCCAGCAGAGCTGTCCTGCCTTATGTGCTGACATGCAAGCTTCTTGTGATTTTACCTAATATGTTTTTTTCAGTCAAACATTTGGATGTGAAATCTCCCTAAATGAGTTTTTAATTATTATGTATATACTATTATAGTATCCTAGATGATATTATGAATATCATGAAACAACATAATAAGTAAATTAAAGTGAAAATCAGGGTAGTGAATTGGTTGGGAAGTAAATAATCACTAGAGAGCGTCTAGTGTTTAAAGTGTCAGAAATCTACAATGAAACTGACAACAGTTCCTTAAAGTTTATACCAAAGGCAAACAATGTTGGTGATAAGTAAAACTGACCAAAAATCACTAGAACCTAGAATGTTTTGGCACCATGGCAACCAATGCAGCCCAGGGACACCTGGCCTGATGGGAGTGTCACAAGTCAAACCCAACCAATAGACACCTGACCCCTCCCTTATGCCTGCATCCCTGGCTGTGATTGGCTGGTTGCTGTCCCTATCCAATAAAATGCTTCCCAGTATGTGAAGCTCCGAGAACAGGAGGTGATGCCTTATGTCTCTGCCCCTCCCCCTCTCCCTTTTCCCGCCCCTTTCTGTACAGGAACCAATCGAACGTGAGGCGCATGCACACGGCTGTCAAACTGAACGAGGTGGTGGTGAATAAGTCTCAGGGGGCACATCTAGTCCTCCTCAACATGCCTGGACCACCCAAGAACAGAGGAGGAGATGAAAACTGTATCTTTCATGGCAACTGTCTTGTGAACTGTGTGCATGTTTACTAAATGTGTTTTCTCAGGCCATATTTGACCTTGTTTTTTGGTGGGGTTGAACTGGTTAGTTGTTTGAAATGGATAATTGATATGTGGCTTCCTCTACTGTGATTGGCCTGTGTAGGTCATGTGACTGTCAGGTTTCTTCCTTGACTGCTGTGCTCAGACATGGAGTTCCTGGAGGTTCTCCTGGAGGGTCTCAACCGGGTCCTCTTGGTGAGGGGCGGCGGCCGTGAGGTCATCACCATCTACTCTTAAAGGCTGCATTGCCATGGATATCAGCCCCAGCCCCTCCCCCTTGTTCCCTCTGCCACGCCTCCAGAGAAATCCTTTTAAGGGTGGTGGGTGGAGACTACTTGTGGCATTACAGCTGGGAGTGTTTGTTTTTGAGGACGAGGGGGCCCCCTCTGGGTGTCCACTATTGTGGGGTGTGCCACCTCTGGGCGGAAGAGTCGGCGGGCAGTGTGAGAGTGACCACCCCTCATCCGAGGGCCAAAGCTGAATACTACCATTTCAATGTCTGTCTCTCTGCTCAACCCCACCCCTGTCTAATTGTGATTGGTTCGCCAGTTTTTCTGTCACCGCAGTGTGCGTATGTATGTATGTGTGTGTGTGTGTGTGTGCACACAGCATATCTTGTTGTACGTAATAGCAAACCCTACCAGCGTAAGATGCATAAAATGCATGATCTCACTTTACTCCCAAGGTTTCTATTTGGGCAGATCTCTTTTGGGGTGGGCGGCCGAGGAGAGGGGTTTACTTTTAGAGAAAGAGACGCACAACTGGTTGGCTGCTCCGTCTCTCTGACCAGCCCAGAGAGATGTAACCAGTCTACACAGACACATTTTAACCAGTCTTCTCAAAGTTTCTCAATATGTTAAGAGTAAAGAGTAATCTTTTTTTTTTTTTTAAAGGCTTCAAGGCTTCTCTTATCTCTTGAGAAGTGGTTTTCATTTCTTCTCCTCCTTAGAGCTCTCTCTTGTTTTTGTTTTTGTTTTGTTTTGTTTTGTTTTGTTTTTTAGTCAGTCTGATTATGCTTACTCTGTGACCATTGTGATGACCTGAAAATCTTCAAATTCATAGCAAACCCAGTCACACATGCTCTATGCTCTTTATGGCCACATAAGAACTTCTGCCTCTTCAGCTCAGAGAGAGAGAACCCATCTTTTTTTTCTTTTTAAGTCTCACAATGTCACAAAACTGTATGTAATATGAAGGGATTCTTTTTTATTCTGGGTGGGAACCAAAAAATATGTATATTTTCCCTGTATGTGTGTGTGTGTATTGGGTGTGTTTGAAGATTTTTCTTGTTTAAAATTTGCAAGCATGTATCGGTATGTGCAATAGTTGTTTTTTGATGTCACAAACGTATAACAAGCATAATACATGCAGTATATACAAGACGTAAGAAATGCTGGATTGTGGTCTGGCCCAGTTGTGGCTCACATCTGGGTGTCCTACGGGCAGACTTATACAGTACTTTTTGGGTCAGTGCCTCGGCTCACACCTTACAGGCACCTACAGTAAGAGTCAACAACGGAAAGTGAGAGGAGGGAAAAGTTCCGACTGGCATGGAGCACAGCCATAGTGAGTCTCCACCCCCCCACATCCCCCTCAAGTTAGTCCCTGTCTCCCGGCCACAGAGTTAACACCCGCTTAAACAGTCTTGTACCAAAGCTTCACTGTCACTCATATAGGAATGAGTGCTTATTATGGGTGGTCTCGGGCAGAGTGTGTGTGTGTGTGTGTTTGTCTTATAGGTAGGCGGTGTGACATGGGAGTGACATGGGATGGAAGCATCTACTTTCACACATCTGTACCAAAGCTGCCTCTTCACTGGAGGAGGGTGTAGTTCTGATAGTGGCTTACAGGTCATGTGTGATTATTTGTGTATCAGTAGACCGAGATTGGTGAGGATGCAGATTCCTCTGTGTCTTCGCACGCCAGGTCAAAATGTTGTTTGTCGACGTAGTTGTTGTTTTCGTAGGTAGAATTGCTGTTAATAATTTAAAAGGTTCCACACAACAGGGTTTCTGTCTCCTTTTTTTTTTTTTTTTTTCCGTTATCCTGGATTTCTTTTTTTTGTTCTTGCTTTAATAATGGCTTCACCAATCATTGACTGAGACCATTTGGAAACAGTTCATCGAAGCAGACACAATACTCAACATCAAAGGCAATGTTGTGAAGTGAAGTTACATTGTTTCCGCGTTGTTGTTTAGCAGTTTTAGCGTTTTTTTGTTTGCTTTAGGTTACTGAGAAAGCAATCGTTTGAGTTGTGATGTAGCTCATACTTTTACCCAGCACTATTATGTGAAATTGTAAAATTGTTACATATTTTTTTAGCAACTTATTGGATGTCCTAACATTGTATCATAGGAAATAAAATGTGCCAAAAGTCTCAAGTGAAGAACGAACTGGAAGCTTCTGCTCTTTTTGATTTTTTTTTCTCCCCCCCCATGAGCAGCGTACAGGTAGCTCCTGTAGCACCATCTGGCCGGTGTGGAACAAACCACGAGAATAAAGCATCTGTCAGAAGAATCAAGTTTTTCGAGGCCTCTGTTACATGCAAGAAGCACTAAATGAAAATAGAAAGATAATGAATTCTGATAATTCATGTAAAGAAGTCATGCTCTAGAATGGGCCCTTGTGCTGATATGGTGGTGGTAAAAGTAAACTGAGAACAGTGGCTAGAGTGAGACGGCCAGGCGTGGCCCAGGCCATCATTCTCATGAGCTGTAGCTACTCCTCATTCCTGCAGGAGGCGCTGTTAGCACAACTAACTTGTATGTTAAAGGCGTGACCTTTCAGACATGACTCCAAATTCAATGCTGTACATTGTTAAGAATATCTGTCTGGTACCTTTCTGCAAGCTCTGCAGTGATGCATTACCAAAGCACTGTGTCGTTTTGTTTTGTTTTTGTTTTCTACAGTACTTTGTGGTGGTATACCCTTAGAGCCGTTCATTAATGTACTCATTGATTTTTGTTTTTCCAGCACTAATGTATTTTTTAGTTTCTTATAGTCTATTCCAGTCAGAACATATTGTTATCTATCAATATGTGCTCAGTATCTAGAGCAGAGAGGGCATGTGTTTTGCTTCTTTGGAGGGGTTTGGTGGCGATGTAATGACCATTGACTTCCCCTCTCTCGCTCGCTCTCTCTCATCTCAGACTGATCCAGTCTGAGCACAATTGGCTATTTTCAGCAAGGCCTGGGTTTAGACCTGCTCTGCAGGTAGGATCAGGCCGTCTCTAAACGCATAATTGGCTTAAAATGACTGCAGATAGCGTTCTCTCTTCTCTCTTTAAACATGAGGATATGTCCACTGGCTGTAGGAATGCAGAGGAGCAGATGCAGACAACTAGCACAATAAAAGCTACTGTAGGTGAACAGAGCGGAGGAATTAGGCTGAGTCGCCGAGAGATGAACACGTCATCGGCACAGAGCCCTCTCATCAGTGTATAGCAGGGGACGCAGGCACAAGGGATCGCCCATGAACGAGAATGTAATCTACCTCAAGGAGGTCTTATTCGAGGTCAACACCTGTGCAGTCATTCTCCCAGCTGTTGTGTGCACGGGTGTGATGTGTGTTCTGTTTTTCATTTTCCCAAGCTGCTTTTATGAGGAGGTTTAAGTGTGTATGTGTTTGTGTGTGTGTTTGTGTGTTAATACACACAAATATGGATGCAATGACCCATACTTTAGTAATAGGTCAGGTGTGTGGTGTGTGTGTGTGTGTTTGGACTCAATTGTGGGTTTTAGACAGACAAAAGGACAAAGATCTGTGAGATGTTACATGTGAATGGAAACCTAGTGGAGCTTAGCCCTTTAAAATAATGTGTGCCTCTGGAGTAATTTAAATAAAGTGCTGGACCATATCACAACACTGACTCCTGTGCTGTTTTCTTATTTTTGTTGTTGTTTGAATGATTCTGAGGGGTTAAATCACATTTTGTTATGGTTTTGTTCTTGTACTAGCTGGATATTTCCAACCCATCCATTAAAGAGAGAGATCAATGGGCTGATTAGATCGGTTGCCCTGATCAATAACTTAAATTGAGTGGAGCGCCCCTGTTGCCATCTCTGTTACAGTGTCCAGAGACAGCTCCTATCGCACTCGGGATCCATAATGGCTGCTGCTACTGGTGTGTGTGTATGTGTGTGTGTGTATTCTTCATAACTTTGTGTGTGTGTCCTGTGCAACATAACAGTCTGTGTGTGTGTTGTGCGTAATAACGCTTAGTGTGTGTCTTACCCTGGCGCCATCTTCTGACGCATGTATTCATTCAGGCGAGGTCATCAGTATAGACAATCCTCTCAGCCATAGATAAGCTCAGAGCTTTGGAGCCCTCTGGAAGTGATTGGCAGGTGATAGTCATTTATAGACCCTGTGACGTTACGCAACACACGCTCTCACTCCTTCCCATTGGCCTTACCGGAGGTGACCTTGCGCCTGGCCAGGGCTCTTGCCATGGGAATAGATCACTGGCCAAGGAGGAGAAAGTCAACGCTAATGTATCCCCAAGTGGTCTCTGGTAGTCTAAGGAGCCCTACTGTATATCACAGATGATAAACCTGCGAGTGCCAGCAGATAAACCAGAGCTACCAACAACAAGGGCCTGATGCAGTGTAATGCTCCTGATGGCCTCCATAGACTCACTAGAGGAGGTAAACAGTTGATTGCACTCTGCAGTTTTGCCAGTAGAGGGCATAAAGTACTGACATGGTAGGACATTGTAGCACAGTGGTCGGCAATTAGCGGCCCGCGGGCCATAATTGGTCAATAATATCTGGTCCGCCAGATGAGGTTGATGAAAAAACACGTTTTTGTGTAAACAGCAGAACTTTGCCCCCACATTGACAACAGATTTCACAACACTATCACCAGCGACATTCTTTGCTATCCCTATCACTATCACTTCCTTAATAATCTATGTGTCAGTGCCCTGTTATTGTGAGAATCCATGCTGCGTTGAGGGACGCGTAACTTTTTGCTACACTGTAGGTGCCCGAAGGACAGCTGTGCAGCTGTGTGTATATCTAGCCATCAGCGCTTCAATTCAATTAAATTCAATTGTATTTGTGTAGCGCATTTTACAAAAGGCATGTCTCATAGCGCTTCACAACAAAGCACAAATTAGCAAGTGGATATGCTTTTATCAAGTGGCCATGCGTCGTCTCATGATGCCTTCCAATATATTCTTTGAAATCGGCAACAACCTCCTTGCAGGATGCCAAGATTAGCTTGTCATACATTCAGGTCGGCTGAACGTAGACCTTTACTTTCAGTCTTCTTTGTACGTCCTGCATTCGCTAACAACTTGTCTTTTCATTGCTTTTGACAGTGACATTTTGCTTCGCTTGCTAACAATCTTGAGTGTTTCACACATCGAAACAGAAACAACGGCATCAGGATGTCATGCGAGAATTAGCAGCTTTACTAATGCCTAGCCAAATCATGAGCTAGTCAGGTTGTTAGGCCTATCTGTTGAATGACAGATTAATGAATGTAAATTATATTTTTTTTAATTTGTTGCCTGTAGCTAATGATATAAATAGAGTAGCATAGGCCTATAATACAATAAAGGGTTTTTTTTGTTAGTTTGTTTGTTTTTGGGAAAGCATGGTTTGATGATGATGGCCAGCGATTGAAAAAAAAATTGGCCCGGGTCCAAACTTATTTGCCGACCCCTGTTGTAGCATATAAGAATGCCTATAAATGCCTATCTATTATGTAAAGTGAACTTGGGTATCTTGAAATGTGCAATATAAAACAAAGCTACTGCACACACACACATTTGGCTATAATGGATTATATATATACATGTATATATATATATATATATATATATATGTGTGTATGTATGTGTATGTGTGTGTGTGTGTGTGTGTGTGTGTGTGTGTGTGTGTGTGTGTGTACACATGCCACAGGGCTCCATATACAACTGGACTTGTACTTCACCCTGGGGTGAAGTGGAAAAGCCAATGATGTGATTGATAGACTAAAAAATGTATTGCATAATTCATAACGTGTGTAGGCAAAGTAACAATATTTTCTTCATGATATTGCAGTGATTAGTTATGTGGGCTTTTTAAATAAAAAAAATAAAAAAATCAAAGGACATTTTTTCAACAGGAGAATCCTTATTTATTTATTTAAGATATTTACCACAGATGCAGGAGACAACACATATAAAAAAGGAGATGTAAAAACAGTCCACAAACACACACACAAACAGAGAACTACACACAAACTGCAGTGTGTGTGTCTAGGCGACATTCTCAGATATAGGTGTCACATGGTTGTCACACATACTCGCATGGTGAGCTCCAGCAGCTGAGATACTGCAGCATGACTATCTGATTCAATTAGGTTACACTCCACCCCAACAATCACACACACATGCACACACACACACACACACACACACACACAGATGAGTAGCCACATTGTTGGAATGCAAATGTTAAGTGCGTTAGTGCACTGTGCTAACTGTGTAGCTTTCTTTACTCCACTACTGACAGTGATCAGCTGAGAGAGATTGCTTTGGATTGCTTTGGAACTGATGCAGTTATGTAAGGTTATTGTACACAGTGCACAGCACAGTGCATAGTGAGGCACACCTTGTCAGGCCAAGTTAGAAAAAACCCTATCTGCTTGTGTGCATTGCAGAAACACTGAGTAGGCCTGGCTATATGCACTGGATGTGAATGTGGTGAATATCTGAATGATTCTTATACGAATTCATACAAACACGCATGCACTGCATCTATTCTGGAATGATCTGTGAACTCGAGATGAAATTCCATCAAACCAATGTGGGGGCAAAGTTCTGCTGTTTACACAACCCTAATGTTGACAGTTGTTTGCCCAATCAATGAGCCCACTCCACACCACCGGCTGATTACCTCACAATGGGAGGAGGAGACTGCAGAATGCCACAGCGTAGCGTGGAGGCCCCGAGGCTAGTTGTGTGACGTGCGTTACATCATTGCTAGCTCAGCTTGACTGCCAGCCCCGAACATCAATGTCATCTTGATTCAGCCCCATGTTGTGCATAAGCTTATTTCACTTGATCATTTGGCCAGTAATCTGTGGATTCTCCAAAGGCCTTGCGCCATCAAATAGCACAAAGCCAGCTGCTCTGGTTTCTCAGTAAAAGCAGAGCTGATTTGCCCAGTCGCCACTGTAGAGAGGGTATGTCTTTGCATGTCTGCAAATTAATACTGCCTGCTCTTTCATTTCAGGTGCATACAGAAGTGAATATCTGAGGTTGAACTGAAACCCTGCCTTTTAAACTGAAACCCTACCTTTTAAAGTCAGTGAGTAAGCTCACTGTTGTGTGCTCAGATGAATGAGTCGCACTTGGATGAAGCTGCCCCCAACCACATTTCTCTGATTCTTCTGGCCTTGGGCGACACACGCTGTGTCACTTTCTCACGCAGCACTCGGCACATTAAGGAGATGTGACAGGCTGGTCGAGGGATTCCCTTTGCTTAAGGGACAGAGTGGCCATGAACTCACTCTTCCTCTCTGAGATTGCATCATCATCATCATCATCATCGTATGCAATCATATTTTAACATGCCTGCTATGTGTTTCAAGGAATATATCCCAGAATTCAAAGCAGCTTCCTGGAAGAGCCCAGATAAGGTGATTTGTCTAGCAAACATTTTCATCTCACCCACACACAGTGTTTAGCAGTGCAATCACAAATGAGGATGTGGTGTTCTTAGGGTAACCCCCAACTGCTCCCAAAACTGCTGTTTTTAGGCTGGCATACTGCTCTGTTCGCTGGTGTGTGTGTGTGTGTGTGAGTGTGCACACACTCTGTATTTGAGGTCACTGCTAAATGTATGTATGTATCTCTGAATATTGATTAAAATATCAATCGTGTGCTGTAGTATAATGACATATACTCTTTACTGCTTTGCAATATCCTCAATGTCACAATCAGGTCATTTGTAGCAGGCAGTGGAGTAGTACAGTACATGGGCAGACATGTGCATGTTTGGACGAGTCAATGATTAATATTTATTGGACTGCTGGTCCATGCCTGCTAAATATGACTGATATCAGAAAGGAAGACAAACTTCAACGATATAACATTATTCAATCTCATTCTGGTACTTTAGTGTGCGTAGCAATCATGATTTAAGAAAATAAAATGTTAATTATTTTAAATTAATGTATTACTCCTTTTTAAGTTGACATTTTTGTTTATTGTTTATTTTATTTATTTATTTTTGTAAACATATTTGAAAGAAGCACCACTTCTGTAAAAAATGCAAGATACTGCAGGCCCTAACAGCCCCCAAAAAGGAGTGTTTGACGTGTTACCTGGCGACAAAACATGATCTTACACGATCTGTGGTGAAATAGGTGAAGCTAAACTAGACATCAGACAAGCCTAAACACTGTTATAGAGTGGTCTACACAAACAGTCTTCACAGGAATCTATATGCACTTTGCTGATTTACTGCAGCATTTTATTCCTCAATTATAAGATAATATCTTTCATATTCTGTTGAATGAGCATTATTGTATGATAGATCAACTGGGCTAGTGTGCATCATAGAATAGAAGCGTCATAGTAGACGTGATGTGACATGGGGATTCCAGCCAGTGAGGGTGATCTAACTCCTGTCTGCTCTTGAGGTCATGTGACAGGTCCATTCACGTCCTGCTTTGGATGTATTCAATTAGTCTATATCTGATAGAATAGGGGGTAGGAGGCCCTGTAAAAGTTATACAGAGTCACTCTGATAATCACTACTTCATCCTCAATGTTCCTCCAATTGCATCAGGTCCCACACATCTGAAAAGAGTCAGTGATCGGGCCTGTACCAGACCCATGCACCTGTAGATGGCTTAACCCAGATTGGTGACACTTCACTTATGAAGAGAGTCATCAAGAAGATTATTAAACATAAAACTATTTTTATCACTCAGGAAAAAACTTGGTCCCCTTTAGTTTCCTTTTAGGGCAGGGAGAGCAGCAAAAAATGTTCAAGACTAATTTCCATTTTTATTCTCATCTGCCTTCAATTGTATTCCATCTCATATTTTAGCAAACAGACTCACAACACCAATTCAGAGCTAATACTGTGGCTAGTTGACCTTTTAATAGTACAGATCTCAAGGGGTGACCATGCTGTCTCTGATGCTCTCCTGTTATCTACTGGTTTCTTCAGGGGTGTTTCCTCTACCCGCTCTTGTTTGTTTTATACACAAATAAATGCCAATCTCAGCAGGATGCTACATGTATGTTGAAATTTGCAGATGACTATTGTGTCTTTATTTACAAGGACAAGTGGTCATGTGATTTCAATAAATCCTTTGTACATGTGTCGTGACAGATTTTAGGAAACAGAATTTATTTATATTTTTATTATATTTCTTACATTTAGGGTTGCCTTTATCTTATGTCTATTTAAGTAACTGTTTTTAAATAAGTGCTGAATGCATTGATATGTATTCTGCTGTTTGCTCTATGACTATGTTTGTTACACTGTTGTCTGACCGTAAAGATCATTAAAGCCATTTACCTTACCTTAACTCATGTTTGGCCAAACCTGTCCATGCTGTCTAAGGATGACTGAATAAATACACTTAAGTAAAACTATTATTGAATATCACTTATGTGCATGGTGAATGCTTTTTAATTGATGTGAGATCTGAATGAATTCAAGTAGGCCAACATGAAATGACAGCTGTGTTCTAAAAGTCTGAAAGTACTTGGCACTAGCAATTGTGTTGACCTTTGACCTTTTGGTTATGTTGCAAAAGGTGGGTTAAAGCTGTCACACAGGACATTAGATCAAACAGACATGTTGCTATAATTGTATAATTAAACGAATTAGTCCTACAGCATGTATTTTTCCAGGTAGTAAATCCCACCAAAATTTCCTACAGCAGCAGCAGCAAGACACATAACCAAGACAAGAATAAAACAAGACTGAGGAAAAACATAAACATTGAACAATAAAAAAAGACTTCATTTGGGATGGAAACTAAATCTCACATTTTTACATGTTATTATACAGACTTACTGATTTTACAACACAGTCACTACTCTCCACAAAACCCCCACTTCCACAAACACACGCCGGCATGGGATGGCAGCACAGACAGGGTTAAAAATGGGAGGGCTGGACTGACTGCAACAGTGACGTATCAAGCGCACAGGGAGCACGGCACAACGGGGCTTCAACATCAATAACAAGTAGCATTTTATATCGGATTCGCCGCACACTGTGCTACGAAAACCATGGAACCACCAAGGGGAATTTTAAAGGATGCATCGTTTTTTGAAAAAATATTTAGTCGATGAAATTCCGCGGATTAACCGGTGATTCGTCTGAAAGGAACGGGTTAGCGGCAGAGTGCGAGGAGCTCATTGTAAAGAGCACCACCGCCGCCGCCGCCGCAGACTGCGTTGCATTGCATATCCTACAAGAAACTGTGATAAGAATGGTACATCAGTGTACATACAAGAAAACGCTCTGAATTTTGATATTGTGCTTTGGTGGTGGGTGTTGCCCAGACCGAGTGTCATGACGAGGCAAGCCGAGAGAGTACGAGAATGCAAGGCAGCCGGTCGTTATGCGCAGGTGGATGGCCACCTGATGTGAGGAAGCCGCCGCTGTTCTTTTCTCCGCGTTGTTTTATTGAGAGGCTGCAATGGTAGCCCCGAAGCCTTGAGTTAAGCAGTGAAGACGGCGAAAGGCGAGCAATGCTGCCCGGAGTCGGAGTGTTTGGCACCAGCCTGACCGCGCGGGTGATCATCCCCCTCTTGAAGAACGAGGGGTTCTCTGTAAAAGCTCTGTGGGGACGGACGCAGGAGGAAGCTGAGGAGCTAGCAAAGGAGATGGATGTACCCTTTTACACCAACCGGATAGACGACGTGCTACTGCATCAGGATGTGGATTTGGTTTGCATTAACCTGCCGCCGCCGCTCACAAGACAGATCGCTGTCAAGACACTGGGTAAGTTTAGGCATAAGAGATGATTTTTGTGTACATGTGTCAAGTCATTGCGTACCATACATTCTTCACATACGCGTGGGACAAGCTACATGGTAATCCTCCGTCTGTCGTTGTTTGACTGATTTATGAGTTGTAATTCTTGTGTGGTCGCGATTTCTTACTCCCTTTGTATTATTTCCTCAAACAATGATGCTCATGTGTCCTTTCGATAGACCGAAGTAGGCTGCGTAAGCGTTTGAGGGCAATTCTCATTCTCACAATAGAGTGATCTCGTTCCTCTGGTTCAACGTGTTCATGAAGGACAAACTACGTCATCATATCGAAGGACTGATATCTTTTAAAAGCCTGAATTCTTTAGCACCTGCTCTCTGATAAAAAAGCCTTTGACTGAGTGCAGGTCTGCCATTTTGCTCATTGCCTGTTCCAAACCCAAACGTGTTCATTCAGAGGCACCACACCCACTTTCAAACACCATTCGCTAATGCAGGTTGGCACGCAAGAGTTTGGTTTCTACGCCAGCCAAATATTCTGGTAGACTAACAGTCTAAACCTTATTGTTGGACAGACATTGCTTTTCAGTGGCCTACTTGCTTCTGCTAAGTGTACAGCAATCATTTGGTCATCACCGCACTGTCTCTGGTCACAGATGTGCCTCTCATATGGATCTAATAGGACAGCTGCTATAGTTCCAGTAAGACAAGCTATCTGGAACATACCTGATCACTGAATCATCGTCAGCAACTGTCTGACCTGTGGCTTTTCAGAGTCCAGAGCAAAACCTCCACAAGTTGGCCACTCATGTGACCCATAAGGTCAGATGCATCACTGGAAGGACAAACAAACATACTGAAGCCCTGACACACTCTTCAGGATCTAGTGACGGCAGAAAATAGGCGTGGGAGTCTAGGTCTGATTCATTTTCAGACGTGTGCTGTGCTGATCATGTCCCGCGACCCAAAAATAACCGGGCATGGCCTGCCAACTGACTGCGCCAACCAGCATCAGCGGCGGCTGGCGATCATCATCTGATCTCTCCTGCACTTTCATGGCTTCAGGTTGTTTGGCACTTACGTAAGAGACTAGAGGGGTTCGGTGACAGGACAGCAGTGCGAGGACGGGTGTGGAGGTGGGGGCTGGAGGGGGTTGACTCTTGCTGTGAGTTATTGCAACCCCCAGTAGTATCTTGAGCAGTGTGTCATCATGATATCATGACATCATATTTTGCCTGTATGTTGACTTAATAGTTAAACAAGAGATGCCAGCAGACCTCTCCCTGCATAATCATCACAGCCTTCAGCTGAAAAAGTGTTTTTTTTTAAAGCTGACATTTGACCCTTGTCTAGTTAAGAGCTTCTTTATTGATAGTAAGGTTTACCAAGGGGAAATCAGACTGGGCCTTTGTGTTAAGAGTTCATTACACAAAGTAGGCTAAACACCCTGATTCCGGGGGGGGGGTTGCATGGTGGGTGCCTCGTGCGGGCTGTGCAGGTAACACTGTAATGGGAAGAGTTAGTCAGGTGATGATGGGGAAAAAAGCACTCTGTATATTAAATGCTCTTTGGACGATTATGTAATGTGCATTGCCTCTGTGGTGGACAGAGACTCCAGATGTTCAGGACATTGTATGAGTATGGCATTTGCAGAGATATTCCTCCTGCTGGATTGAATGGCTGTGTGTCTAAAAATGCCAACATCTGGTATAGGGTCGGCCTTTGCTCCAGAGATTATCTTGTGTCTCTTGAGAGGCACATTGTATCTAAGTGATACAACCTACTGGACACTCGGTTTGCGGTTTCTGTGTAGAGGAGGAAGGATTTAGTTGTGGAAACAACCTGCATGGATGGATATAATCATTCTAATGCAGTGATGTGAGCAAGTCTAGAAAGCGATAAATTGCGTTCAGAATGTGCTTTTTGTGATATTTGTGATATTTCTGTGCATGGTGTTGTCTCAGAAAAATAAACTAATAAGCTAATAAACAAAACCAATCCTAGCCATCAGTTACCCACAATCCACCAGTAGTTACCCACAGTTCCTCTCTGTAGAGTTAACATTTGCATTTAGAATCATTGTGCACCCAGACTCACTCATCTAATTCATCTGATTCATCTGATTTTCAGAGGGATCAGCTTTCCAAAGTACCTATACCTCACCACTGGTTCAGATGCAGAGCAGAGACTTCCACTAGGACCTACTGTGGTGTCCTAACACACACATACACACACACACTCACACACTAGTGGTGTGTTGGTGTGTTGTTAGTAGCGAAAATCCCAGGTCCTCTCTGCTCTCTTATGCTTCTATGACAGTATGATTTCCTGTGTTTTCTGGCTATGTGTTCTACGCATGAAGAGAATGGACGACGTTATCAGGCAAAAGAAGGGTGTGATGGACGATAAGTAAGGGAAAACATTCTGAGAGGCGGTTATTACTGTGGAATAACTCCCAGCAGAGTGATGCAGGGGCCCAAAGCGTTTGGAACATGAGCAGTGTGTGCCATGGGTTTCATTGTCATTTCAATGATATAAGAAATGTAGGAAAGTAAAGATGAAAACGGAAAAAGGAAAGATGAAAAAGTTGTTATGAACACTGATGGATGTCCTTGACCTACCAAAGTCAAATTCCTTGTACTGTATATGCAAGTATACTTGGCCAATAAAACTACTCTGGTAGAGATCAACTTGATAATGTACCGTTATCAAGAAAATAACAGAATATAGAACACCGAGAGGTCCCATAGAAAATAACAGTGCCTAGAACACAGAGAAGAGCATTCAACAGCATTCTGAAAAGCTGTAATATGTTGAGATACTGAAAGCTTATACTGTACAAGGCCTTATATATAATCATACAGTATAAACACAGGCAGACACACACATCATGTTCCATTGTCTCTTTTTTGTGTCACCCCTCCTCTCCTGTCTGTTCACTGTGTAACTGCTACACCATCAAACTGCCCTCTGTCCAGTCCGTACCGTTATTCTGCACATGTACATTATCTGTGCTGTACCATATGACAAGCATCAGTACTGACAACACGTGCTGTTACTACATAGTAGCACCTAGATTACGGCCCTCTTGGGGTTGTCAGTGGTTAGATTTCCTTGATGACCGATGTCAGTGGTTAGTTGTCCTTGATTGAGAGTGTTATGTCATGTCCATACATGCAGGAGCTGTGCGGTTAGCAGACAGGTCTCCATGCCAACAGCAGGCCTCACCAGGTGTGTGTATTGAGAGAGAGACTCCAGGCCCAGGAATGTTTGGTGGCTGCGCTGCTTGAAGGGCTGAGTCAAAATGCAAATATACTTCCTTCTGGTGGGGTGTGTGGGATGATCTTTATCGGAGGGTGATGCTGCCTGTTTGCCTTGTGCTGCGAGTCGATAAGGCTAATCAGTTAGCCCAGCGCAAGAATGCAGACTTGGAAAGCAACACAATGCCAATATAAACCAATCCGCCACCAGAGAATGGGGGAAATATTTACGGCCACCGCTCAGGAGAATCTTCGGTGTGAGGGAGGGAGAGCGAGAGAGAAAGAGAGAGAGAGAGAGAGAGAGAGAGACAGACAGAAGAGGGTAAACGTTTCTGTAGCGTTACTGAGCATAAAATCAGGGCTTTCAGGGTCTTCTGGGAAATTGAAGCATAGCATAGAGACACTCAAACCCCCCAAACACACAAACACACACACACACACACATTCTCACACACATGTGACTGAATTACAGCAAAACCAGTCTATCCTGCTGCCCAACATTATTTCAGTCAATGGGGATGGGGATTTCTCTTTCTTTACCCCCCCCTCCCTTTGCATTCCTCAGGAACTTTCCCATTCTTTGTGTGTGTGTGTGTGTGTGTGGACTTGGCACTCTGGAGACTAACACAGCATTAGGATTACCACAACACTGTTTCTCAGATATTCGTTTCTCTTTCTCACACACTCTCTCCTTCTCTGCCTCTCACTCAGTCGCTCACTCTCTCCCACTTTTCTTGCTTACTCGGCACCTTTCCCTCTCTCTCTCTCTCTCTCTCTCTCTCTCTCTCTCTCTCTCCTTCTTTCTTTCTCTCTCTCTCTTTCTTTCTTTGTGAGGGTGATTTGTAAAAATGGATCAAGGGTACTTAGTGCAGTATGAAGCTGCTGGATGCTGAGTTCACCTGGCAGTTAGCTCTTTTGCTCGGTGGTTAGGGTGAGGAGACACAGAAGAGTGTGTTTTGTCTTAGTTGAGGAAGATGAGTGTTTTGTGTGAGCTGAGGGAGTGGAGTGTGTATTTTTTTGGTGAGGTGAGGACAAGGAGTGTGTTTTGTGTGAGGAGAGACAGTGGAGTGTGTTTTGTGTGAGGTGAGGAAAAGGAGTGTGGTTTGTGAGAAGTAAGCAAGAGGAGCATTGTGTGAGTTTTAATAAAGGATGAGAATGAGGGGTGAGTTGTTTGAAGTGAGGAAGATGAGCGTTTTCAAGGTGAGAAAGAGGGTATGAGTGTGTGTGTTACCAGTATAGTATGTTTTGTTTGTGCAAAGATGATGGAGAGGAGAGTGTGTGATTTGTGAAAGTAAGGAAGAAGAGTATTTAATGTGAGGAGGAGGAGAGGCTGCTAACTGCCTGTTCCATTCCATCTCAACGATTATAGAGCACACCAGAAAAGTATTAGACACACACACATGCTTGTTTCGCCAAATTTGTGCTTGTGTCAGAATACAGCAAAGAGTAATCCCCCTTCCACAGCTGTTCCCGTCACCTAATAAAGTGGACTAGAGGGAAGAAATGGATCGCCATAATTCTCAGTGCCTTCTGACGCCTGTGGTATCAAAACAAATTGCCATTTCAAGGCAGATAGGTGCCAGATTAGTGTTACTGTAAACACTGCTTACTGCTAATAGGCACTTGAGGGGATATACAGTACTTCAGTTCTGTCCTGATAATTTATACTTCATATCTACAGTTCGATGTTTTTATGGTTCCCTCTATCTCTTTCTATTCAGCCTCTCTCTCTCCCTCTCTCTCACACACCTTCCATGTCTATCTTTCTTATCTATCTATCTATCTATCTATCTATCTATCTATCTATGTTTCCAGTTCTAAAACAGGGTATTCATGCTGTTTCTGTTGCCGAGTCTAGGCCACACGTGGACAGATTCCACTGCACCCAGCTGCTGTCTCAGCGCTATCTTGTTTGTGTGTGTGATTTGCTACCTACTCCACCTGCGTCCTTGGCACCAGAGAGGTAGTCTAGACAACCACTCTACATCCAGACACCCGGTGATGGATGGCTTACTGGCTGCACTCTCATAGAAGAGAAGTTGCCTAGGCAAGGACCTAGAGCCCATATACTCACAACAGCTTTCCATTGGCTTACCAGGCAAATGCATTTTTTTATTAGCAATTTGGACAAAGCTAATCTATCAACCTGGCAATATTCACACAGAATGCAGAATGCAGTTGTTCAGTTGCTACAGTTTACAGTTTACAGTCTACAAATTAGTCTGAAGAGTTACTCCTGGTCTTAACCGTTATGTTTAACTCTGTGTATAGCATTCATTCTACTTCTAGACTATTTTTCTCACTGAAAAACTGTGGAAAAAAAAGCTATGTGATAGATTTCTTTTGTAGGTTACCATGTAAACTGACTAAAATGATTTTACAGGCCTGTAGATGCAAGCAGGTGTGTGGTTACATAGGTAAAACCTGTAGCAGGGGTATTTATGATCATGACCACAAGGCTAATGCTAGCTTTAGCTTAGCTTTGCTTGATCACCATCACCCAGCTTGCTTCTTCGGTTGGCTCTCAGTGGGTAAAAAGACAATTGTCTCATTGGCTTTGTGTGGCATATTTATTTCACTGGGATTGCCCAGTGCACGTTGCCGTGGGTATCGGGTAGCAGGCCAATGACCGCAGTTGTATCAGGAGAGTTGGCTACTCAGTTCTGCTACCCTCAGTAGCTAGCACTTCTGCAATAGAAAACTCTGTTTTGACCACTAACCTTGTCCAAAGCATGCTACATGAAACAAATTGTCACATAGCAAAAGGTCTGTGTGTGGATATAGCACATGTCTGCCTGCTAATTACAACAAGTGGTAAGTGGTTAAGGCATGCCACTGAGGGGAAATGTTTACCTAAGGAAAGCATTTGTTAGAATCCATTCCATCCCATTAGATTCTATTCCAATTCATTCCAGTCCATTCCGTTTCATTCCATTCCATACCTTTCCTTTCCTTTCCATTTAATTCTATTTTATTCTATTGAATTCTGTTCCATTCCATTCCATTTTAAAGTTAGCAAACAGGAAGCCCTCTTCTTATCATGTCTCTCTGTGGAAGCAGTGCAGGATCCCTTACCTCAGCTTGACTGATGAAACTGTGCAGATGCCCCAGTGCTGAGTTTGTAAACTAGTCCTAGAGGATCGTAAAACATCAGATTAGGGATGGAGCCTTGCTGCACACTAAAGCACATACTAAAGGCTTTTGGTCCAGACTGCGCATTCTCTCAGAACATATTCTCCCCTGCCAAAAGCAAACACAGTCCACACAGTCAGAGCATTTCTGATCTTTTGGATCTCCAATGACTTGTAGTATTGACTGCTCTATTGTATGCAGTACAGTAGGCTAGTGGTAGACTATAGTGGGCTGCCTACTACAGAAACGCCTGGGGGTTAGGTTCCATGCCCAAGGGCACTTCAGATGTGGTTCACTGGTCAAATGAACAACCTTTTTACTTTCAAGTCGGAAGCCGTAACCAGTAGCCACTGCTTCCCTTATACTGCCAAACTGCAGTTTTTCTACAGTATTACTGCAGTATTACATTAAATGTAGTATTATGGCAGTGGAAAACTGCATTCAATTCATTTCATTTATAAATAAATGCAAGATTACTGCATTTTACTGCATTCTACATTGTGCAGTACAATATTTTGGAATGAAAATACTGCATTAGTCCTGCAACTGTATTTTTTCTAAGAGGAAGGGTCATTATATATGGTCATGTATTAGGAAGGATTTGAAGGCCCAAACATTACAGTAACAAACCAAAATGCTGGAAGCAAAAATCTGGTTGCAGCAGATGTTTTTTCTACACCTTCTACAGTGACAGACAGGAGGTGATGTGGCCCAAATCTGACTGGCTGGCATCTCATCCATACTCACAAGCGGCTCTTAAAAGAGTCAGCTCTTTGTTGTTCCAGACAGGTTGGAGTCTTCCGGTGGCCTCCACACAAGTGAGTGTATCAGAATATATGAGAGAGAGAGAGAGAGAGAGAGAGAGAGGGGCACTCCTACTCTAAGGTTGAATGCTTGGGACTGTTCACTGGGGTCTCCCATCCCAGCTCTTGGCACTAAGCTGCTTACAACACCATTTACATGCTAATGTCGGTTAGTGAGAGAGTGTGAGAGTGTGTGTGTGTGTGTGTGTGTGAGAGAGAGAGAGTAATAGAGAGTGTCTGGGAAGGACGGGAGGGTGGGAGTTAGTCAGTGAAGGAGAAACAGCCTTAGTCTGAAGGCCCTGTGAAATTGTCTTTGTTGGCTAAATGAATCGGCCAGTGCAGCTTTTAAAAGGTTCCCCAAATGCCTGAGAAGAGAGCATTCCTTGAGGAGGCACTGGTAGCTAACACTCACCGGACTAAGCTAACACGTTTGATTTTCTGTGTATGTCTCGTCTATTTCCTAATGTGGAGGCCCATTCATTTCCTCTCGTATTCTCAAATGCTTTTTCCGCTATTGCACTCACTAGTGTGGACAAGGAATTGATGTTATTTAAAACAAAAACCACATTATGTCCACATGCTAACAAAGGGGTGTTCACACCAAGAACAATATCTATAAAATAATCTATAAATTAAATTAGTGCAAATAAATATTGCACTAATTAATATAAATACCAACATGCACACCACAACTAACAACAACTATGACACATCGCAACAATATCCTTGGCATCATTCAGAGCAATTTTCTGAACAATAAGTTTGACCGTTGAATTTTAGACATTATTTTATTCGCATGAGGACAGATCCCTTTGGTCAGTGTGGACAGAAATATCTTTATAGTTTCCTTTACTATAACCCTAACTACCATTATAGTTACAGTTCCAGGTGCGAAGGGCCCTTAACATATTCATTTTTGTGCATATTTTGTGTATATCTTGTACTATCTGGCATTAGAGGATCGACACTTAGAGCTTGGGGTCAAGGTGGAAGGTTACTTCCCAGGAGTTGAGGTCATTGGGTTGTGTGTTCCTGCTTAATTTGTGAATGACACATCTGAACTGGGGTCAGTTGAGTTCATGGTCGCCACTAAAAGGTGGAAATGGCTCATTGTGAGTACAGTAGTCGGCTTATTTGGGGGTTTCACAGCCGCACACTGATCTCATACTGATCTCAGTTCACATTTTCATGTGTGATAGAACTTGTGTTCTTCCAAAATGTGTTTTTGCAGTTTTTGATGGATCATTTTGGAGAAGGACATACTACTAAAAACACACAAAGGAACATACTGTATTATTACTTCTTCCTATGACCAGCCAAAGGACACAGAACACAAATATGAATCCCCATGATAACAATATAGTATACTCAAATAAATTCCATGACACAGACACAATAATGGACATGTACACACATCCCCTACTTGCACATATGAACTTGTACATCCGTGAAAGCCAGTTAAGATCACTCTGCAGTGTGCTACTGTTGCTTTATATGGACTGTGTCTGCACTGTCTGTTCTTGGGTAAAAGGTTGAATTGAGGTTGGTGTTTCACTGAGCATGTTTCACTGGTGAGTGCCAGTTGGTTTAGTCGGCAAATAGACATTTAAACAGGAAGAGGCTTATTTCAAAGTACGGCCTTCAACTGCTGTCACTTCCTGTAGAGTGTATGCATGTGTGTGTGTGTGTGATTGTGTGTTCCTATGTGGCGTGTGTATGTATGTGGTGTGACTATGAGCATGTGTGTGAGGGGGTTTTGCTTTTGTATGTGGTGTGTGTGTGTATGTGTGTGTGTGATTGTGTGTTCCTATGTGGCGTGTGTATGTATGTGGTGTGACCATAAGCACGTGTGTGAGGGGGTTTCGCTTTTGTAAGTGGTGTGTGTGTGTGTGTGTGTGTGTGTATTTGCCTGCAGGCGTGACCATACATATGTGTTTGTACACGGTGTGTATGTGTGTGTGTGTGTGTGTGTGTTTGGCCACATGCGTGACCGTACGCACGGATGGGTGTGTGTACACACATAAGCTCAGTTTGATTAAGAAGCGTGTGTGTGTGTGTGTATAGTAAGTGTGTGTGATTGTCCAAGTGGGTGTGTATGGAACATCCACTCAAGAGTATGCAGCGCTGATGCTTGAGTGCTGAGCTCACTGCAGGAAACAGGAAGCAGGGACTGTTGATGACCGCGACAATGAGGCTGTCAGTGACTATGATAAAGATGGTGTTGCTGCTGGAGGTGGTGGCTGTCAGGGTGGAGTTGGAGGTGGAGGGTATTAACTGTCTGACCTTTGGGTTGTTTCTGAGATAGGCTGTTGTGGTGGTGGCAGGTTACAGTATTCACCATTCCACTGCTCTTGATCACTTCCTTCCTCAACCCCCCAACTCCCTCCCCACCAAACACACACACACACACACACACACACACACACACACACACTATAGAGCATTGCCTTATAAGGTTCATGTTAGCAGTTTAAGTGGCCGGTATCTGACCAAGGAGGAAGTACTGCATTTTAGCTCAAGCAGATCGCCTTTGTTTGGCTCTTCTCAATTAAATTTCAATTTAATAAGCTTTATTTGCATGATTATTCATACATTCAGTGTTGCCAAAGCATATAGTGTATAAACGTAAAGCATCTTTTGTCAATGCAGTTGGTGTTACTGCGTTATGTATTTATGTTTAAGGCATCTTGAGGGCAGTAGGCCTTTGTGATTTATGTATATATATATAGGATTTAATGCCAGTGCAATACGTCAATACGTATTTAATGTGAGTGCATCACAGTAGGCCTTAGTTATTTATGTGTGTATAGTATTTAATGTGAGTGCAATAGGCCTTAGTGATTTATGTGTGTATAGTATTTAACGTTAGTGCAGTAGGCCTTAGTGATTTATGTGTGTATAGTATTTAAATTCAGTGCAGTAGACCCTCAGTCTGACTGAAGGGTAGTTCCCTGAGATCAGTGACATCTCCTCCCCACGCACCGTATCCCAGATGACAGAGCAGGCTGTCACCATGGTGATGACAAGTTTGTCTCTTCTTTTTTTTTTTTCCTTTACCCAGAAAAGCCTCCAAGCTGCCTCCATAGTCAGGCAGTCAGTTTAGCTTCTCATCTTACGGTCAGGATAGATGGTGTCTCCAGGAGATGGTAGCCTGTAGGCTTGAGGCAGATTCCTCCCTCCTGTTTTTCCATTTCACATGAAATCTATTTGGAGTATTATTTCTGTCTGAGACAAATGAATGGGGATTCCATACAAACTGATCTTCTCAGTTTCTGTAACTGCTTGGTTTTGGTTCTTTTCACTACTTCTCAATTATTCTTGTCATTTCAGAAAGAAAATTTGGCAGATTTTTCTAATTATTTCTAACCATAGATTCTTTTTTTTTTTTTTTTTTAAGAAAATATTTCCTTGAAAATGAATTATGATTTAGCCTAAACAGCTGAAAACAATGACAACAACCGAGAAGAAACTAACTCCATGAAAGAGCTTTAAATAGTTCAAAAACAGTATATTCGTCCTCTATGGTAAACATAACCGCACTTAAGGGAATCATTTCAACAGTGTTGCTTTAGTAATTCTTACACCATACTACACAATGGCCACATCAGCCCCAGTTCCTGCTGTTGACTCATCAACCAAACTTGCCACTGTTGGGGCCTCCGACATCACCACAGTCCTGTGCCCTCTCCCCTGGCAGTTTCACAGTGGATGAATGATGCAAATACACAGACACACACATGTAAATTATTTATTTGGGAGGACCAATAATTTTCATTAAGAAAGCGTCATAGCAACCAAATATATACTAAGAGCATTTTGTGTCACCCACATCAACACAAAACACTGTTTGCATTCAATTATATAGATGTTCGGTGTATCAGGGATAAAGGTGACATAGCCTTCTCTATCAGGGCTCGAAATTGCGACCATATGCTCCCGAAATTTCATCCATGCGACCTCAAAATATATTTGGGAGCATTGGTGCGACTGCATATAATTGTTGTCGTGCGACCTATTTTGTTCTGTATGCTGATTCGGTGACCGTTCTGCTGTTGAGATTTTAGTTTAGTTAATGATAGCTGTCAATCACTCAGTCAGGAGGCAGCGCTAACTACACCGGAGAAATAAAGAGGTGAAGAAGTGGGACAATGAAGAGAACACTGACACACCTAAAATAACAAATAATGGCGTCGGGGATAGTTATCATGTGGTGAATGTTGATTCACCAGCCGAAAAGAAGGCGTACAGTTTTCGGAACAGCTTTTTTTTTTTTTTTTTTTTTTTTTTTTAAACATAGTTGTTCTTTCGAAATTGAAATGAAGTTGTATGCAACAGCAAAGCCTAGCTTACTAACAGGTTGGAATTTTGAAATGTCACGTGACTGATGTTTTGCGTGAGGTAGCCTCCTGTTGACGGAAGAGGCTCTGATTGAGCAGCAGAGACGAGCCGGAAAGACAAAACGTAGCAGGATGGCAGAGGACCTCAACGAAGAGGAATATTTTGGATTCGGTTTTGAATTTGATGGCCTGCCATACCAATTCGAACCTGAATATACAGATGAGGAATTAAAAGAATTGGAAGAGGAGGAAAGAAGGAGAGCAACAGAAAAAAAAAAAAAAAGCGTGTTACGAGCGTGATACTCCACCCTCGGAAATCGACTCCTACGGACTTTCCCCTGAAGATGGCTGTTAAAATGGCAACATTTCCGGAAAGTTACTGGCTTGTTGAAATTCATTCTGGACTCTCTATCCGACCACATGAAGACCTCGGGATACTTCGGTTTGGATATAGGGACCCTCTACTCATTACCACGTAAGTGTAATGTTGTTTGGAACTGTAGAAGAGGTATAAATAGCGTTTTGTAGCCGCGGGAATGACATGCCCTGGTTACGTCCAGGCTAGCGAGTTTGGGCTCAAAACAGTAAAATGCAACTTTCTCAAAACACATCCGAATGACGTGATTTTGATGCCAACTCAATGTATATACTCCCAATCATGCGTAAATTGGCCTAAATTGTATTTTACTCCGGAGAATCCCTTTAAGTATCTGAAACTAGTGCTCAGTGTACGTAGACAGCGCAAAGCTACACCTCCTCTATTACATTGTCCAATCCAAAGAGCTCTAGCTCTAGAATCATTGGTCCAATCAAAATTGTTTGGAACAGTCTCTTGTCCAGCCCCCTGTTGCTTCGGCAGTAGGCTATAAACGAACTGTAGTCTATGTAATAGCTAGCTAACATTGAGAACGGCTAACGGCTCTAAGAAAAATAAGTGCATGTTGAATTTCTGTTTGAAATAAGTGCATGTTGAATTTCTGTTTAACTGGAGAACATACAGAATTTGCACTACCTTCCTCAAGAACCTCGCATTCAACGGGAGTAGTTGATTTTTATCTACAAACATGAGATTGGTCGTTTGCTCTGGTCATTTCACCCCAGATTGTTTTGCCAACCTCGGGCTGTATCAATCAGGCTTTTCACGATCCTGAAACCAGGATCTATTTCAACTATTCTCCTACCACAACCAATTCTGCCGGTAGGTAACCACGCTAGAATTCAGTGTTTTTTGGTCACCATAACCAAAGAATTATAGACTTGTATATACTGGTATTTCTATGGCATTAACAGTTTGCCAACTTGATGCTACTTGGATATCCAGGTTATTGCGAAGCAAAAAAAAAGTTGCTGCATACTCGGTCACTAAAGTGTTGGTAGGCTAGCAGGCATAACAACAGATACTAATGTCGCATTTCCACTACGGCCCCGGCCGCCCCCAGGCTTCACCCCAGTCTTAACACCTGTTCTTAGCCCCAGTGTTGCATTTCCATTACCAAGTTTTAACACTGGGGTTTTAGGTGAACTTGGAATGTTTACTATACAAACGTAATAGCCTACGTTAATTTCCCGCTAAAGATGACGTCTATCATAGCATATCATGACCTCAGACATTAGTGCTGAAACTAAAACGTAGCCTATGCCTATATTAAATGGTAAATGGTTCTGCATAACGTTGTCATAAAGGCTGACATCCTATTGTGTGTTTATTTAGCTCAGATAGTTAACCGATTTACTGCTGAGAAAGACATGCTGTTTGCTTGTAGCGTAGGCGCAAACGTAGCATGATATAAAATAAAACAGGTAATGTTAAAAGGGGAGCGATAAAACTAATCTGCATATAGTCTATATAGCGTACAGTTGGGGTCAGACATGGATTTGTTTTCTAGCGGTAGCGGTAACACGACCTTCAAGCTAAATTTCCCCTTCACCTAAACAAGATTCACTGACCTATCCTTGTGCGTCCTGAGATTCCTTGATGAAGTTCGAAGTTGTTGAGCCAGCATCATTTATCTTTGGGCCAGAGTTCTTGCAAGTGGCTGTTCACTCTTTTAGTCTGCGTGAAGAAAAACAAATGTCATTATACTACAAATTGAGCAGCTCTAATTTGACGTTAGGCTCCATCTGGGGCTACTACTACCGTTGCAGCATATTGACCTGCTGCTTGCTTGTAGCGTAGGCGCAAACGTAGCGCGATGAAATAAAACGGTAATGTTAAAAGGGGAGCGATAAAATTGTATCTGCATACATTAATGAATCTGCATACAGTCTGTATAGTCTACAGTTGGGGTCAGACGTAGTTGAATTTGATTTCTAGGAGTAACGTTAAGAGTATCAGTGAAACAGGGAGCCAATCTGTTTCAGCAAAAAAACAGCCAATAGGCCTCACAATGAACTAGCCAATCAGTGCCAGGGGGTGGGAAACTGGCCAAAGGGTGGGAAATACGAACATTTTTCTGAGCATGGAATAGACATGTATTGCAACATGACATAGCCTACTGTATTTCAGAAATAATGGCCTTAATATCAGGTTTTAATAACAGGCAGACCTTTGCTTATTGACCCGGTAGGCAAAGACCGCTATTGTACTTTAATTACGGTGTGCTACATGAAGGCTATGATTTTTAATTATTGCATCAAGTAGCCTAGGCTACATTATGCCTTTTGAATCGCTTTTGGTATGCTGCCTGCTATTTGGTCGGAGCTGCGCGTGACCGCAGCCCCTCTCTGAAGTAAAGAATGCGTCTTCTATTCCATCAATATGGAGTGACATACTTTACATGACTATTATACCATATCCACGATTTAGCCTAACGTTTTCTGTGCCGTCTCCTTTGCTTAATGTTAATGATACCAAACCTGCCTTAATGCTGATGATCAATAACTTGCACCTATGACACACACACACACACACACACACATGCAAAGAGCAGGTTACCACAACAAACCAGTCTTAATGTTGTATGTATTGACGACTCTTATTGATTTCTGTGACTCCGCTGTGACAGCCTGAGAAGATAATTTGAGCACATCAATGGCAATGAGAAACACAAAGAATAGTCTCAGTCCCAGCGGCTACCCTGGTCTTCTACCCTGGCCTGTGTCAAGGAGATACTATGACTGGTGACCTAGGCTATGCAAAGAAAGACTTTGCATACTCTATCACACACACACACACACACACACACATACACAGAGCTGACAGTTAAAAGTACACATTGACTTATGGCTGATCTTTATGGTAGAAGACCAGCAAATTAGGTTAATACGTTCACTTTTAGTTTGAATTGTGTGTTGTGAATTAGGTCCTTTTAGGTCTATTCAAGTTTGGCGATGTGTGTTTGTGTGTGTGTGTGTGTGTGTCTGTGTGTGCATGTTTCTGTGTGTGTGTTTGTGTTTGTCCCTGTTTGCATGTGTATGTGTTTGTCTGTGTGCACATAAATGTGTGTGTGTGTGTATGTGT